>VMDO01004997.1:83191-117351 GCA_007922755.1 Pedetes capensis | reverse complement strand
TGTTAGGTGCCGTCGAGTCGGTATCCGACTCATAGCGACCCTCTGTACAACAGGGGAAACACTATTGTCAGTGCTTCTCTGCTGTTCATAGGGTTTTCAATGGCAGATTGATTTTTGGGAGGGGGTTTCCAGGTCCTTCTCCCAAGCCTACAGCTTCTGGTGTTCCCAGGTGGTCTCCCATCCAGGTACTAACCAGGCCTGACCCTGCTTAGCTTCCGAGATCTGACGGAATTGGATGCCACAGGGCTACAGCTGCAGGCATTGTCCTACTAGAGGTAAATATTTCACATCCTAAAGACTCCAAGCCTGCTAAAAGCCACTTTCCAAATGAGCCAGTCCAGGTGTGCAAAGATGAATAACAGCCACTATTTCGTTCTGCCTACACCTGCCTAAGCACAACACTGCTTCTAGGCTTTAGGCAGGATAATTGATCTCAGTCCTGATACCAGATTATATGGGCATGGGATGCTTCTCATGCTCTTTATGACCACGATTGCATTAAGCATCTTCACACCCTGTAACAGAAGAAACATCTTGCTTCCCTTACAGATGGTGAAAACAAGGTTTAGGAAAATGTGATGCTTCTGCAGAGGAAGTAGGAAGTGGGAACGTGTCCTGATTCCTAGCTTACCTGCCAACCCACACTCAGGTTCTCTCTCTGCATCCTTTAAAAATCTCCACAATCAGCCAAAAGATTTATATCTTCTTCCTACCTTAGCCACTTCTTCCAAATAAATCTTCTTTCTCCCAGCACAAAGAATGAATGTAAAGATATATTAAATTTAAAAATGGGCTTGCAAAGCAAGATTCTGCCTTGACCCTAAAATCTCCCTCAGACCACCCCCTGCACCTGCTCGCCCTTATCAAGCATGAGTCACCTTCTCTAGAAACAGAATGAGATTGGAGTTATGGCCAAAGGCAGTGATGGAAGTGTGGGTGTATTATCACAGTATATAACCAGCAAGTGGTTAATGACCATAAGGAATTTCAGGTAGTAAACTACTAATTGCCAATAGTTTTCCAAGAGTAGAGGAATTCAGGCAGAAAACAATTTGAATACAACTGTATTGAAAAATATTTTTCAAAGACTGAATTTTTAAAATTGAGGTCATTGATGTTTTAGCATTTCTATCACACTAAAGAGAATTCAAACAGCCTGGTTAATATTATAGCCTCATGCTAAATCATTTGGCTCCATGAGATTTCACATGCAGGCTCAGCTTCTTCTTTGAGGCTTCTGAAAATCAGTTTCATGGGTGACTTTAAAATAAATACCTAAGCTGGGTGTGGTGTCTCACGCCTGTAATCCTAGTGATCCAGGAGGTAGAGGCAGGAGGATTGCAAATTTGAGGCCAGAGTCAGTCTGCATAACAGGAGACTATCCTGTTATATCCTGTATAGCAAGATACTATCTCAAGATAAAAATAAAAAAGCAGCTGTTGATGCAGCTCAGTGGTAGAGCAATTACAAAGTATGTGTAAGGCTCTGGGTTCAACTCTGTAGTACTGGAATAAAATAAAATAAAAGGCCAAAATAGATACAGCTACACACATATGATAGGCACACACTTCTTTTCTTAACATGTGGAACATATGTCTTTGAAGAATTTGGTCTCAAGGGAATGACATAAGAAAAGCTAAAATGATAGGCTTTTTGTGATATGCTAATTTGATTCAAAATCACACCCAATCACATGAAGTATAACATCTTTCAATAGTGTATGGTACTTTTTTTGCCCTTGATGAGAATACATGATCATTTTGAGAAATTTGGGAACTATTGCAAGAAGTAAAGAAAACAAAAAGAACACATAGTCTCACTTCCGCTCTGTAGCTGTTTGTTGTTATTGTTAGGTGCCAACGAGTTGGGTCCAACTCATAGCAACCCTATGTACAACAGAACAAAACACTCCCTGACACTGTGCCATACCTGGTCCTGTGTCAGTGCTTCTGTGCTCATAGAGTTTTCAGTGGTTGATTGTTTGGGGATTGCTTGAGAGTGGATTGCCACATCCTTCTCTCATTTGTGTGGTACTGGGGATGGAACTGAGTGCCTCAGAGAGCTCAGAGCAGCACTCTACTGGGGTTTTTACTGATTGTTTTGGGAGTGGGCTGCCAGGTCCTTCCCCATTTTTTGTTTGTTTTTTTTTTGTTGTTGTTGTTGTTGTTTATTTTTTTTTATTTTTTTTTTTATTTTATTTTTTATTTTTTGCAGTGCCAGGGATCAAACTCAGGGCCTCAGAGCACACAGAGCAAGGACTCTACCAACTAAACTAAACCAAACCCCAGTCCCCTATAGCTGTTTATAGTTTGGTAAAGTTTGTCTTTCTATCTTATCTTCATTTTTCTTTGTCTACAGATATCATGGGCCTGCAGCCATAGCACTGTGGCTTCGGATCCCGTCAGATCTCAGAAGCTAAACAGGGTTGGAGGGTTGGGCCTAGTTAGTACTTGATTGGGAGACTGCCTGGGAACACCAGATACTGTAGGCTTTGGAGAAGGACCTAGCAACCCACTCATAAAAATCAATCTGCCATTGAAAACCCTATGAATAGCAGAGAAGCACTGACAATAGTGTTTTGCCTGTTGATGTAGGGTCCCTATGAGTCCCGTAGCTACTGGACGGCACCTAACAACAACAACCACAACAACATAGATATCATGCCTGCAGCTGTACCATTGTGGCATCTGATCCCGTCAGATCTCAGAAGCTAAGCAGGGTCAGGCCTGGTTAGTACTTGGATGGGAGACTGCCTGGGAACACAAGGTGCTGTAGGCTTGGGAGAAGGACTCAGCAGCCCACTCCCCAAAAATAATCAGCCATTGAAAACTCTATGAATAGCAGAGAAGTACTGACAATAGAGTTTCATCTGTTGTACATAGGCTCACTATGACTTGAAGGCACCTAATACACTACACACACACAGATATCATTAACAACAATAATACAGGTTTCATGTTGTTGTTGTTAGGTGTCTTTGAGTCAGTGTCCGACTCATAACCACCCTACATACAACAGAAGAAACACTATTGTCAGTGCTTCTCTGCTATTCACAGGGTTTTCAATGGCTGATTAATTTTTTGGAAGTGGGCTGCCGGGTCCTTCTCCCAAGGCTACAGCATCTGGTGTTTCTAGGCAGTCTCCCATCCAAGTACTAACCAGGCTCAACCCTGCTTAGCTTCCGAGATCTGACAGGATCGCAAGCCACAGTGCTATGGCAGAAGGCACAGGTATCATAGCATGTATATTTTCTTTTTGCTTTTAAGAATTTCTGATATCTTTTCCCCATTGGTGGGGAGGGTGGGGAGGGAGGAGGAGGATTATGAGAGGGTAAAGGGGAAATTAAGGTGAGCAATGTACAATGAAATGCATATATGGAAATATAATGAGGCCCATTAAGTTGTACATTAAAAATTACTAATAAAGAAAAAGTAGAATTTATGATATCCATATTCCCATATTAGTACCTTTCCATAAATATATTTAGTAGCTATTCAATATTTTATCATATGGTTACTATTATTCCATTATATTATTCCCTTAAGTTGTGAATGTAGATTCCTTGAATTCATTTCCTTCCTTCCTTCCTTCATTCCTTCCTTCCTTCCTTCCTTCCTTCTTCTCTCTCCCTCTCTTTCTCTCTCTCTCTCTTTCTCTCTTTTTCTTTCTTTGCTGAAGAAGGTACCCAGGGCCTTACACTTGCTAGAAAAGTGCTCTACCACTGAACTATATCTCCAGCTCTTGAAAAGATTTCTTTCCAGGTGCTGTGACACATCTCTGTAATCCCAACATTTGGGAGGCTGAGACAAGAGGATCAACACAAGTTTGAGGACACCTGATCTGCATAGAAAGTTCCAGGAAAGCCTGGGCTACATGGTAAGACCCTATGTCTGTCTCAAAAACAAACAAACAAACAAATACAAAACACAGAAAAACATTAAAGGTGTCTGAATGAAGGAAAGATATAAGCTAAGTGACTTTGAACTTTGAACTTAATTTGGAAGGCAAATGTATGAAATCATAGAATTTGAAAGCTAAAAATCATTTAAAAAATCAAGTGTCCAACTATCTTGTGTTGTTGAAAGACACAAAAATATGTTCCCAAAGAAAGGAGATTTTTTCTAGGGCTGCAAAGTAAGTGTATAAAGAAGAGTGGGCTGGATCTGAGACCCCAGTAATCTTCCGAGCATCTTATCCTTCCTGTGGAATTCATTTTCCTTTCAGAAAGTTGGCAGCTTGGTCTACTCCTTGAGAAGAATTACCTACAAAACCAGCACCTGTGTTCCCACAGGAAATAAAGATGGGATAGCTGGTGAACCAACATAGGAAAGGATACCTGTTGTTATTTCAAGCTTCAACAAGGTCTTCCACCAAAGCAAACCAGGGTAATACTCTGAAAACACCTGGAAAAATGGGCTTCAAAAATCTTCAGATGCCAGAATGAGAAAGAGCACCGATGAAATCATGCACATTCTGAGAGCTGCCCCTCACCATCTCATATGCTCCATTTCAAAGTGTCCTCATTGCAATGTTAAAGGCATACTTACTCAATGCTTGGACTACTCCATTTTCTGTGTCTATACCAAAATACTTTTGTCTGGGAACTTCATATAGAAAAGAAGTTTTTAAACTCACAGGTTTGGAAGTTGAAAGTTCAAGATTGGGCAGCTCCTTTGGCTCAGACTCCTGTGGGGTTCCCCTCAGCTATGTCAGGTCATGGCAGAGGCCCTCATGATGGGATCAAACACACAGAGAGATCACATGGAAAGACAGAAATACAGAGAGATTCATGGGCTAGTCTTCCTTCATAAAATAATAACCCACTCCCCCCCCTTTTTTTTCTATACAGGAGGGCTGAATCCAGGGCCTCACTCATCCTAGGTAAGTGCTCAACTCTTGAGCTGCACTCTCAGCCCATTTTTAATTTTGTTTGTTAATTTTGAGACAGGACCTCATTACGTTGTGCAGGCTGCCTTGACCTTGAATTCAAGATCTTCCTGCCACTGCCTCCCAAGTTGCTGTGATTCCAGGTGTGTGCCAGGGCACCCAGCTTCATAATCTATTCTTGGAGAAACTGACTCACTCCACAGAACCAATCCTTAATCCTTCCAATTACCCCACTGACTTCCACTAGTTCCCACCTCTCAAAAGCTCTACTACCTCTTAATATTGCCATTTTGGGGACTAAGCTTTCACCACAGGGATGCCTGGGGGACATATTCAAATCCTATCTAAACCATAGCAATGCATAATAATACTTGGTACTGTAATTAATACTTAGTGCACACTTAAAAATCTTCTATCTTTCCAAGGTGCATAAGTGTGTGTACCCTCAAAATTAATTAAGCAGCTGGAGGGAAAGAGTTCAATCACACTTGTGCTATGGGATCAGAAAAGAATACAGTAGAAGGTAGAACCAGGGAGGATGTATTTTATTGTAGTATCTGGGACAGATGAATACAAGGACTTTTCAATCCTAGATGAGATAGGTAGAAGAAACATCAGAGCTGAAATTTTGTGTTTTCTATAATTTTGTGCTGATAATATTAAGAAATCCTACACTTGTAAGTATATAAGAACATCAGTTCCTATGGCCAGGGATAACCAAAAGAGTCCAGTGGATAGAGCTTAGCCTACCAGGAAGCCCATCCTTTCTGATAGTACAAGAGAAAGACTTATTGCAGATTTGAGGGGAGTTCAGTATTCTTATTTTGTCCCTTTTTGTATAAAAATGGAGTGGTACCATGTATCCCAGAAGGCAGTCAAAAGATGATGGGATAGGGCTTAAGTAACCGTCACTGGGGGACCACAAAAAAGTTTTCATATTGAGACACTGGCTGATGTATGGACCTGCCCTATAATTACCAGAGCAGAAAGCTAGGTAAGAAGGTAGATTGTTTGCTGATATTTTCAAATTGACAGCTGCCTCTCCTTATCTTTCCACTCTGACCTTGTTTCCTGTTCTCATGGCCTTGGGCTCTACTGGCCTATAGGTCATAGTTCCACAGGAGAGTGTACGTCCACCAGAACATATGACAATGATCTCATTAGGCAGGAAGTTAAGACTGCCCCTGGCTACCTTGAGCTCCTCCACATCTCTGGCAGAGAAGGGATTCACTACGCTTGCTGGAGTGATTGACTGTGATCTCCTAGGGGAAACTGGACCACTACACAGCGGATGCAGGAAGAACACATCTGCAGGGCAGAAGATCCTACAGGGCATCTCTAAGTACTACCATGCCCTGTGATTAAAGTCAACACAGGAATGAAGGCTTGAGTCACACCAACAGGTAAAGACCAGTTGAGGTGCTGGCTGGAGGCAAAGATAACCAGTTGAGATGCTGGCTGGAGGCAAAGAGAATATGAAATAGGTAGTAGAAGGAAGTAAAAATGAGTTATAAATCTCATTAAACCATGTCAATGTACCATTTAACTTTATGAATAGCATATGTGTCAGTTAGGGTTCTTTAGAGCAGGGGTCCCCAAACCCCAGGGCCAGGGGCCAGTACCAGTCCATGACCCTTTAAGCACTGGGCTGCACAGCAGGAAATGAGTGGTGGGAAAGCAAGCTAAGCTTCTTGTGTATTACAGCCACTCATGAACATGAATCATCCTGAAAACATGGAAAAATTGCCTTCCATAAAACAGATCCCTGGTGCCAAAAGGTTAGGGACCACTGCTCTAGAGAATTAGAACCATTAGGGTGTATACATACATAAAAAGATATTTATAATAAAGAACTGACTCATATGACTATAGAGGTGGGTGAGACCCAATATTTATAGATTGAATCAACAAGTTAAGAGATATGGGAAAGTTGATAGTTTGGTTCTAGATCATGACCAAAGGTCTGAGACCCAGAAGAGCTGATAGTATATTTTCCACCTGAAGACCAGCATCCCCCAAACTAAGGAACCAATTGAGTGTGAAGGCAGGTATAAAGCCAATGCTACTGGCGGAAGGTTGTTAGGCAGAAAGAGTCTCCCATACTCAGGGATGAGGGGGCCCTTTTGGCTCTATTCAGATCTACCACTGACCGGGTGAGGTCTACCCAAATTACAGAAAGCAATCTACTTTATACTGTTTACTGATTGAATCTTAACCTCTTGTAAAAACACCCCTACAGAAAAAATCCAGAATAACATTTGGCCAAATGGCTATGTTTATGTCCAGTCAACATGATGCTTGAAATTAACCATCACAGTACAATACAGTACCTGCCATGAAATTGGAAGTCCAAACTGGTAGATATTGGTTATTCTTTTGATTTTGAATATTACAGATCACCTTTTATTGCCTTACTGTAGTTCTTTTCATAAAAATGCAAGTCATTAATAAATAAATTTCAGAGGGGGATAAAGATACGCATGCCTTAAAGGATATGCCTTAATTACAAGCTAGATTCTGATCGAAGCATCGGAAGCTTAAGCATGGTATATACTAAAATACCACCCACGAAGAATTTGGGAGAATTTTTATAATGAGATTCATTAATGAGTCACCTGTATCACATATGTTAAAGGTGTCAGTTAACACCTTCAATGCATCTCTATTTATAGATATATGACTGTCTGTCTGGGTCTACACAGATACCAAAACACAGGTAATCCTAAAGGTTTTTGATAAGTGTGGAATAATTAAACCAACTTTATGAATTCAATTAAGCTTTTCTCCACATGGTAAATTGCAAGAGACAGCAGTTTATACAAACACCATAATCTAGAAAAGAGAAAATCATCTATTTTTCAGAATGGGAACCAGGTCCCCAGGGCAACTGGGACATTTTCCTTGTCAGCAAAATAAATTTATTCTGAATTTATGAATTGATAATAAGCCACCTTCTCATAATGATTAATGGCAATTAACCTTTTAAAGCTCCATCACTTACCTGGCCACCTCTTGCAGCCCTTGCAGGCTGGATAGTGTGCTGGAAGTGGAAAAGACCTTCCTCTGGGCTCCCAAGGTCCTGAAAGGTAGACAGCCCTGTTTCTGGGAGGAGATGATACAAATCTAATCGGACCCCAAAGAACTTCAGATAAGAAAAACATGTACACTTGGGATATAACGGTGAAGTGCTGCCATCCGGAAAGGACCATTGGGTTATGTGTCAGAGTTAGCCAGATCCACAGCTTAAGCTGCATAATGTCAGCACAGTTTTTCCATTTGTGCAAACCCCACTTCCTTCACTCGTAAAATGAATGAATCTCATGACTCACTTTAAATGAAGGGTCCCAGCAGCTAGCCTAAGATAAATGCAAGCCCCCTGGTTAAACAGGGAGCATCACATTAAATCTGTCTTCTAATAACTTGGCACCTGTCATGCATTTTACAGTACTAACCTGGACACTCACAAGATGAACACCAAAAATAGCTGGGAAATAGATTGGAAGATGTTCATCAAGGGTGCCTTTCGAACCAACACCTGTGGAATAAAAGGAAGGGAAGCAGAATTTGGCAAAAAGAAAAATGTTTTGAAATAATGTAGGCACAATGCATAACTTAGCTTTCCCTCACAGAGAGCCCAGGAACTGAAATCAGAGTTGTCCTGAATCAGAATCAGTTAGCCAAGGATTTCTACTTTTGCAGTGATAAATCACTGTATCTGGGTTGCCCCAGAAAGCCTTCTAACCTTGACTAAGGTGGCTTTCTGTACCTGAAAGAATCCTTGAAGAAGCAAACAGCTGCTAGTTATTTGCAAATGGCCCTTTGTGTTGCTAGGGCCACCAGAACTTCATGAGCAGAACAGGGCAATCTATCACAGTGTCTTAGACATTGACATTTACTGAGCATTTACTATGTCTCAGACTCTGCTGTGACAGGCCCCTGATTTATCACATTAATACTCACCATTGCCCTATCAGGTAGGTATTCATATGCACACTTGTTATATGGTGAAATTGAGGCACAACAGGTTGTGCAAATAAAATTCAAACAGCCAAGAAATAAAATCAACCTAAGTGTCCATCAATTGATGAATAGATAAAAACATGTGATACATAAATATAGTAGAATACTACCTAAAAGAGATGGACTCTTGTAATTTGTAATAGAATGGATAGAATAGGGAAAAACCTGAGTTAAGTGAAATAAGCCAGGCACAAGAAGACAAATACCATACAATCTCACTAATATGTAGAATCTAAAAGAGCTGCTCTCATAGAAGTTGAGAGAACAATGGTTCCTGGTTAGTGGCTTGAGAGAGTGGAAGAAAGGAGGAATGGAGAAAAATTGGTCAACACATACTAAGTTATAGATAGATAGGAGGAATACATTCTGGCTTTCTACTGCATAGTAGGGTGAATATAAATAACTGTGATGTTCTCTGAATTTCAAAAAATCTAAGAGAAAGGATTTGACTATTTTTACCACAAATAAATGATAAATATTTGAGATAGTTATGCTTACCCTGATTTGAATATTATACGAAGTATGAAAATTTTATGTCAATTTTAAAAATAAAATTGTAGATTAAAAAAATTCTTTTTAATTATCAACGAACTTTTCAAAAGAACTCAAATTAAGTCACTATCTTTATTCAGTGCTAACTTAAATGAGTCCAAGAGTTGGTAGCAAGCAGAAGGCAGCTCACACTAACCACCAGCTGTTTTCAGTACTTATTCTACTTGAGGATAGGTTCCACTTTCCTCCATGGTAAATTCTATTTCTCTGAAGGATCACTCCAGACTGGAACCCCACATTTCTCTAGCAGAATGGAAGTAATTGTCATGTATGTTCTCAGAGTATATGGTTAGCTCTGCTGTTGTTGAGTGCCGTCGAGTTGTGTCTGACTCATAGCGACCCTCATAGGGTTTTCAATGGCAGATTGTTTCAGGATTGCCTTGAGAGTGGGTTGCCATGTCCTTCTCCCATTTTTGCTGTGCTGGGAACAGAACTTGGGACCTCAGAGACTACAGAGCGGCGCTCTACCAACTGAGCAAAATCCCAGCCCCTGAGTTTGCAAAAGTTATTTACTTTCCCTCTGTTTCCTATCTGTTTCCTACATTAGTAATAGGAAAGTAATAATGACAGCTAGCACATCAAGTTTCTAAGACTCAAAAAATAAGCCAAGGGCTGTGGTGCACACCTGTAATCCTAGTGGCTTCAGAGGCTGAAGCAGGAGGATCACAAGTTTGAGGCCAGAAAACAGCTTATGCAATTTAGCAAGACCCTGTCTCAAGTTAAAAAATAAGGAAGGGGCAGGGGGTGCATCTCAGTGGTAGAGCCTAGCATGCATGAGGCCCTGGGTTCAACTGCCCAGTACTGAGTAAATAAGGAAATAAATAAATATAGGGTTTACAAGCATGCCTGGCATAAATATGGTTATTCTCTGTAAGTATTTAACATTATTATTATTTGCATCTTTTATGAATAAAATATGTAGCACTACTTTTGTTCACATGTCATGTGTTCATTGATTTGCTTATTTATTAGCATCATAAGACAGAGATGATATGATGCTTACTTGAACGAACCTAGAGTTTAGCATAGCGGCTCATAGCAGTAGGCTCCCAGAGCAGGCTATCAAATTGAACTATATTTCAACAGCAAATAACCAAGTGCGCTTAATTACAAACTATAAAAACCTTTCAAAATTGTTCATATCTGCCTAGCCCAAGTCACCTCATGTCTTCCTTTTGCCTTAAAGTCAGACAGATCTGGGATCTAAGTCTGGCTGACATTTATTATTTATCTAATTTAAGCTTCTATCTCAACATTTGTGAAATGAGAACAGATAGAGTATCTGCTTCATAGGATTGTACATAGAATTAAATGAGATATGTAAATAAAATAATCCAGGGCATAGCATTATAGATCATTTTCTACAAATCCGATTTATTGGTTTGCTTGTTTGTTTATTGATTGCAGCACTGGGGGATGAACCCAGGGCCTCACACATGCTTTCCAAGTGCTCTACCACTGAGCTGCACCCCAGGCCATTTTTTACTTATTTTCAGACAGGGTCTCGTTAGGTTATGTAGGCTGCCTTTGCGATCCTCCTGCCTCTGCCTCCGGAGTCACTGGGATTACAGGCATGCACCACCTTGCCAGTTTAAATGCTAGTTTTAATAATAACAATGACAACCATGACCACCACAACAACCATTCTTATTCTTGAATCAATTTCCTGCTGCCAAAATAAGAAGCACCATGCCTAAACAAGAAGCAAAATGATATACATGCTAGTCAACTTTCTGTCATGGTGACAAAACCTTTGTGAAAATCAACTTGAAAGAAGGAAGAATTCTGTTTAAACCAGTTCCAGAAGTGTCAGTGCATGGTGGCGTGGTCCCATCACTTTGGGTTCATGATGAGGCTGAACTTGATGGTTGGATTCTGTAGTGAAGCAAAAAGGTGCATGGGCTTTCGTAACAAAGCCCCTCCCCGAAACCCATTCAGCTCTGGATCCACCACTGGATGGCTCCACTGAGGAGGTCAGGACCCTAAAGATTCAATCACTGCCCAACAGCCTCACCTCTGAACACTTCCGTGTTGGAGTCTAAGCCTTGAGTTTTGAGGAGCAATTCAGATCCAAATCATAACACTAGAGTATAAGGAACATGTATGTGGAGTCTGTTTATGTCAAATATTATTCCCTAACCTTCAGCAAGATACATAGTGTGTGGTGCGCTCCCTTTTCACTTTGGAAAAATGGGCACAGCAATAATGCATCTATCACAGCTTTTAGGGGCAAGTGCGGTCACCCATCTGAAACATTTCACATAGCAACCAAGACTCAGTAATATGCTTTCCTTATTGGCTTGGACTCACACTATTAACATGTATGTAACATGATGATTGTGACACTGCAGAATTCTGAGAGAGGATGTGTGAAGTCAGCACCCAGAAAACCCTCTGCACCGACTGCTGAGTCCATTACCTACATAGTTCCACCCCCAGCAAGACAGCTGACTCCAGCCCTATAGTCGCACAATGCTCTACAGAATGTTAAATGGTGGGGAAAATACTCTGACTGAAGCTATGTTAATGAGACATCGGGGTAGCCCTAGCTGTTCCCAGGTCAGGCTGCCTGTGTTGGAGCAAGAAGGCTAATGGACTACTTGGTCACGTCTTTCTTATTAGGCAGTGGGTTTTTAATGAAGCAACTGGCCCACAGACTTGGACAGGGGTGTGTGTGTGTGTGTGTGTCTCCAATGACAAATGGCCTCATCCAAAAAACGAGTGCAGAAAGGACAGGAAGGCTCAAAATGCCCTCTGATTTGCATCATTTGGAGAAAAGCTGACCACGGCAGATGACCCTTACACAGGGCAAGAGAATAACAAAATGCACTGCTTTTCAAGGGGCCCATAATACCCTCAATAGCTTGAACAAAGACTAGTGTCAGCTGCTTGACTTCTTAATGATGAATAATTCATACACATCAAAGCAGTCCTCACAAAGTATTTTTTCCTGCAGCCTCAAAGACAATGAAACAACCGCAAAAAGGCCAGAGGGGGGAAGATTTTTTTCAGACCATATTATCTCTCCTATCTCTTCTCCTTCTCTCCTCTGTAATATCCCTGTTCTGGACTAGATTAAAATCAACTGCAATCTTATTTTATAAAAATATCAAAATCCTTTGATTTGTTTCTTATTACTACAAAATGACAAACTCCTATTCAGCCTTCAAAGTCCGGATCAAGAGCCATTCATTTTTTGAAATAAACTCAGCCACTTATGTCTGCAGCCATAGCACCCTGGCATTCAATCCCACCATATCTAGGAAGCTAAGCAGGGTCAGACTGGTTAGTCCTTGGACGGGAGACTGCCTGGGAATATCAGATGCAGCAGGCTGAGGAGAAGTACCTGACAATCCACTCCAGAAACAATCCGCCATGGAAAACCATATGAAGAGCAGAGAAGCACTGGTGATAGCGCCGGGCAGGCATAGGATCAGAGAGTGTTTAGTTCTGCTGTATATAGGGTCACTATAAGTTGCCCTGGACTCTAGGAAGCATAACAACAGCCACTTACTTTCCCAAAAGCCAAGTTTAGTGTTTCCCCTCATGTTAAACAAACTTCCTTTACTATGTTGTTGTTGTTGTTAGGTGCCGTCGAGTCGGTATCCGACTCATAGCGACCCTCATAGGGTTTTCAATGGCTGAGTGCTTCAGGATTGCCTTGGGAGTGCATTGCCAGGCCCTTCTCCCATTTTTGCGGTACTGGGAATTGAACTCCGGGCCTCAGAGACTGCAGCGCAGCACTCTACCCACTGAGCTAAATCCCAGCCCTCCTTTACTATAATCATTACTAAAATTTTATTTCTTTGACTCTCTGGCTTAGACTTAGAACTTCAGGATCACCAGTAACCTGGGATGCAGTAGGCACTCAATATATGTTAACAGAATTGAAATAACTTGAATTCTTGAATTTCTTGATGAAAGAAAATACTTGAAGTGAAGCACTGGAATGCTAATGTATGTGAAGTCTGTGAAAATGGAAATTAGATGAAAAGACTATTTCACAAGTATCATTGAGTATTATTCTTATCATTTAGCATTTATTAAGAACTAAAATAAAAGGTTTAGAAATTCAAGGAATTGGAAAATCTGTTTGTGGAGCTTATCAGCTCTCTTTAGGAGGGCAAGTTTTTTAAAGAGAAATATTTGTCAGAAATGAGATAAAATTAAAAGGGCAGAATCACAATCCAGATTTTCTTATTGTTGTTGTTAGGTGCTGTGAAGTCGGTATCCGACTCATAGGGACCCTACATACACCAGGCGAATCACTGTTGTCAGTGCATCTCTGCTGTTCATAGGGTTTTCAATGGTGGATTGAATTTATTTTGGGGGGGAGTGGGTTGCCGGGTCAGTCTCCCAAGCATACAGCACCTGGTGTTCCCACGCAGTCTCCCATCCAAGTACTAACCAGGCCCGACCCTGCTTAGCTTCCCAGATCTGATGGGATCAGATGCCACAGGGCTACGGCTGCAGGTGATTTTCTTATAGTCTGTCTTAAAACATAAATTCCTTATACTCCCTTTCCTTTTGTTCATCACAAATGACAATTTACTACAGATGTACACACATCAAAATGCAGATGTCATCTACTTTTTATATTTCTCAACTGGCTGCTACTTCAGTACAATACCATTTCAATGTCAAGAGGAGACCACATTTCCTTTGCAGAATGAATGTTTATAATCAGGGAAAAACAATATATATTTTAAGCTAGATTCTACTTACCCACTCAATGTATCGTAATGCGTATCATGTACCAGATATTGTGCATGGCACAAAGAACATATTTGGACTATGAGATGTAGGTCCTTACTCACAGACCTCATTATCCAGCAAGGGAGGAAGATCTGATGAGATAAATATTTTAAAATATCTTTTTCTGCTTCGTGGATGAATAGAGTTATGGTGTGATAGAAGGTGTGGTGACTGATTCTCTCTGGAAAGTTAAAAATGGCTTCAGAGGGAAGATGGTTTTTAACCTGATTCTTGAGGGGCTAGTGAAATGATATTTTCCAGTGGAAGAGACAGTTAGCAGGCATCTGGAATAAACAGTGCTTCCAAAAGTCTGGGGTTGGGCAAAGGAGTGATGGAAAATTCCAAATGGTTGGGAGACCTGGTCCATGGCAAGAGATGAGCCAGGTAAAGTAAAGAAACCAGAGGACACTATTTCTAAGAGCCTTGAATTACTTGTGAGTAAATATGGTACTTTTTAAAGATGATCACATCAGTCTCTATGGATGCAAGGATAGGAAGAAATGTCCACTAATTAGGCATTTCTTTGCAATGAATAAAATGATAGTTTGAACCAAGACTGAAATGGAATGAAGAGACAGATCAGGTTACTGAAGGTCACTGAAATCTGATTCAGGATAAATCAGTAAGAGTGAGGAAGACTACAGAGGGAAAGATTGGGTGGATTGCACAGTTTTTCATGAAATCAGTTAAAAGTGATATGGTTTCAACAAAGCTGGAGCCAAAACCCAGTTCATTTAAGGTGGATATGATGAAGCCAAAGCTCACTGGACCAGTGCAAATTGAAGCATGGTGAGGTTGGGGTGAGGGGATGGGGAACTGCAGGGGCCAGAACCAAAAAATTAGGATAGTTATAGAGAAAGATAATAGCCTCAGTTTGTGGGGTTGTAACAAAATCCCATTAACCAAGTAGCTTATAAAAAACAGAAATGGATTCCTCACAGTTCTGGAGGCTGGAAGTCCATGCCCAAGGCATAAGCAGGTTCAGTGTCTGGTGAAGACTTACTGTCTCCTTCCCAGATGATGGTATCTGGTTGCATTGTTACATGGTAAAAGGAATGAGGGTGCCTCTTGGGCCTCCTGTATAAAGGCACTAATTCCAACTATGATTGCTGCTCCCGCCAGATTCTATCACCTCCCAAAAGTCCCACTTTCTAATACCATCAATTTGGAAATTAGGATGGCAACATGTGAATTTGAGAAGGGGAAACAAATATTAAGACCATAGCAATGAACTACAGCACTTTTGTTGTGAGTAACTGGCTTCAGGATCATATATTTGCATTTGAAAGAGTGATCCTTAATGCAGATGCCTGACAACCACCCCAAAGAAACTGATAAAGGTACCAAGGCACATCTTACCTCTCCTTGCCTCATCTGAAACTTAGGGTTTCTTACCCAATCAGCAGTTATGACTTCATCTCTCATGCTTCTTTCTTCTGTCCCTCCTCTCCTGCAGAAGCAACTACAGGAACAATGAGTGCCAAGGTACACAGAGGAAGTCTCCAGAACTTGAGTCTCATCAGGGTAGATATCCCTGGAAATCAGGTAACAGATGCTGTTTAGGGTGAAGAACACAGTGGGTGTGGGAGGAAGAATAATAGGAAATCATTTGTGGAGGAATCAGAGCTACAAACAAGATACCATGTTAAACTGGTTGATGCCTGAGGCCAAGGCTGTCAGAGGAACCAGAAAACAGTAAGTGCCCCAAAGGTTTAGAAAAATTATAATAAATTTCAAGGTCAAGAACTCTGTTAGCCTGGAATTCTCACTTGGGTAAGGTTGGGCTATCTCTGGCCATTGTTATGGTTATGTCCTAACCACTGTTTGCAGGGAGGACGTGATACAGCTTCACAAACAAGCCAGCATGGTGAAGCACCCAAAGTTAAGCACATAGGAAGCCTGTCATTGTTTGATCTTACTGAATAAAGAATTCTAATTCCTTGTTAGACAGTTGGAATTGTTTCATATCCACTTTTGAAAGATGGGTTGCTGCCTCTTCATTCATTAAGCTGTTAACAAATATATATTGAGTACGTACTATGTGTCAGGGACTGTCTCCATGAGACTGAAGATGCAAGAGAGGGCAAAACCTCACCTGATTCCTACTGTCATAGAATTTACAATCTAGCCAGGCATGATGGCACATGCCTGTAATCCCAGTGATTGGGAGGCTGAGGCAGGAGGATCTTGAAATCAAGGCCACCCTGGGCTATATATGGAGACTTTGTCTCAAAACAAAACAAAAGCAAACAAACAAAATGAAAGAAATGAGAGAGAGAGAAAAGAAGGAAGAAAGAAAGAAAAAAAGAGAGAAAGAGAGAAAGAAAGACAGAGTGAAAGAAAGAAAGGAAGGAGAAAAAAAAGAAGAGTCGTGTTGTGGCTGGAAGCAGAGTGTGGGTGGAAGTGCAGGAGGATAACATTTTGACCAGGGGCTGAAGGTCAAGAGCAGTGCCATGCATACGCCTTGCTAAGGTTTTAGATGTTTTTTCTTTAATTATTATTCTAAGATTCATGATTTTGTTACTTCAATCCACATATTCCTCTTACATACTTAACTATTCACACATTTTTTTTTGACCAGAACTATATATGCAGGCCTGAGAAATAAATCAGATTTTCAACCCTGCAGAAATCCACTGTTCCTGGGCACAGTGGCACATGCTTGTAATCCTAGCAACCTGGAATGCTGAGGTAGGAGGATAGCAAGTTTGAGGCCAGGGGCAGCCTGTGCAATTTAGCGGGACCCTATCTCAAAATAAAAAATAAAAACAGGCACTGGGATTGCAGTTTAGTGGTAAAGCACTTTACCAAGCTTGTGTGAGGCCCTGGGTTCAACACCCCAGTACTGGGAAAATAAAAAAGAAATAGCCCACGGAAAAGGAAAACCTGGAGAGGGAAATGGCTCCCTACCAACCCTCAGGGGACAAGTATAGAGTCCCAGGTGGGTAGCATCTGAACTTAAGGGACATAGAATAATAAATGATAAGTGCTATGTGCTCACTGTGTGCCAGGCACTAGGAAGCAGTTGTCATCCACATTTAGGATAACAAAAGCCATATGAGGTGTCCTGTTGTTACCTTCCTTCTAATGATCCAGAAATCAAGGCTCTGAAACTTTGACTAATTTGTTCAAGATCACACAGGATATGTTAGGGCCTAGTTTTGAACAGGGGCTGGGATTTGGCTCAGTGGGTAGAGCGCTGCGCTGCAGTCTTTGAGGTCCTGAGTTCAATTCCCAGCACCACAAAAGTGGGAGAAGGGCTTGGCAATCCACTCCCAAGGCAATCCCAAACCAGTCAGCCATTGAAAGCCGTTGAAAACCCTACGAGGGTCGCTGTGAGTCGGATACCAACTCTACGGCACCTAACAACAACAACAGTTTTGAACAGAGTGTGTTTGCTTAATGTAAGAGGCAGAGGGGAGGGAGAATAAGTTGTAGATTTCATATCAAAATATTAATATATGGTGATTTATAATAATTACAACTACTTCGAGAAATGTTTGAGGACTTATGAGTGCAACATCTTCTCCCAAATTTGTCGATAAGAGCTTGAGCCAAAATAACAGCAACCTCCACCCTTAAATTAGTGGAACATTTTGTGCTACTGGCATAGGCAGAAATGAATAATACATATGCATCAGAGAGCACATTAGCACTTAGACAATCCAAAAGGACCTGTTTTTATATCATTTGACTTTTCTTCTCTCCCCCTGTAATTACTTCATTTCAGCAAAATCACACTGTATTATGATTTAACAACTGGAACAGTCACTTAAGCACTGATATTTTGCAAGCACCTTTCCAATGTTACCACCAACACTCTGGCTCAAAAGGGAGAACAATGAACTGCTGATCACTTAGGGCCCCAAATAAACCACACAGGAACGTGAGATGATCAGTTTTGGTACCTCTGTCTGGTACTTGAATCCTGCCATGGCTATCAGCTGCCGATACTCTGGGAACTTTGAAGTAGAATAATCACAGGACTGAGAGAAAAAGAGATTAGGCTTTTTAAACCACAGAGAAATTGACATGGGTTAGGAATATTCTACCTATATATTGCAATCATATCTACCCTTTGAAAATTCACCCTCCCAGTTGGAAAGGTTGTTTCTTTCTTTCTTTCCTTGGTCACCTTCAGATAAACAGACAAAATGTATCCAAAAGCTACAAGATGAAATGCAGACCCCTAATTGTTTCCATGCTTCCTGCAGATTGGAAATTCCAGCCTGTGCTTTACCCCTGTGCAAGGCTTGTTAGCTCCACACATGTGTAAATAATCAAACGTATCCAGTGGTCAGTGTTTTCTTTGTAAAATGCATATCTACTAGCAGGAGGCAGAGTTCTGAGTACAAAAAGTATCTTGTACTTAACAGAATTACAGACTCTTAGTCCTGGAAAGTATCTTAAAGACTGCTTCCAGACCCTGTTGTTTGATCAATAAGGGGCTTGAGTCCCAGAAGAGGGATATGATCTGCCCAAGTTTATGGGATAAAACACTAGCTTTCCTCAACCTAACCCGAAGCTGCACTGACCTAAAATAGCTCTGCATTTCATACTAAGCAGAATGTCCCCTAACTTCCTAATCAAAAGCATAATCAATCATCATTTGCAAGGCACTCATTTTGAGGAGCAGGAAATGAAATTCCCCTATGTAGTTACATTTTAATTTACAGGGAACCACTGATTCGGGAGAAGGAAGCTCTTCAAGGGAAGGTCACCAAAATGCACACTGGCATAAACAATGCCACCCAAACTCACTGTGAATCTGCAGCAGCAGTTGGCAAACTTTTTCTATAAAGGGCCAAATAGAAAATATTTTAGGCTTTGGGGGCTATATTATAGCCATTACTCAACTCTGCCCTTTTAGCAAGAGAATAGCTTTAGATAACACAGAAAGGAATAGATATGTCTGTGTTCCAATAAAACTTTATTGAAGGACACTGAAATTTGAATTTTATATACTTTTTATATGGCATAAAATTGTGTACTTTTTATTAATATTTTTTTAAATATGAAAACCATTCTCAGCTCATGGCCATACAAAATCAAGCATGGGCTGGGTTTGCCTGTCATGCCAGAGTTTCCTGATCCATAGGAAAGAGTAACATACATACAGATAGATAGATAGATAGATAGATAGATAGATAGATAGATGGATCTTGTTGTTGTTGTTAGGTGCCGTCGAGTCGGTATCTGATTCATAGCGACCCTCTGTACAACAGTGGAAACACTATTGTCAGTGTTTCTCTGCTGTTCATAGGGTTTTCAATGGCAGATTGATTTTTGGGAGGGGGTTGCCAGGTCCTTTTCCCAAGCCTGCAGCACCTGGTGTTCCTGGCGGTCTCCCATCCAAGTACTAACCAGGCCCGGCCCTGCTTAGCTTCCGAGATCTGACGGGATCGGATTCCACAGGGCTATAGCTGCAGGCCAGATTGATCTTACTATGGTTTATACCAGCATTTCAAAATGGCAAAAAATTGGGTTCAGGTTTGGGTGTGGTTCAACTTGTTAAAATTTAGAGGGCTTGGGTTTAGTTCAGGTTCAGGTTTAAATCCTATGTGCAGATGGCAGGACTTCAAATCGAATCTGAACCTCAACTTTCAACCTATTCCAGTTCAAGCAATCAAATTTTTTTTTCTGAACAGAAACCCGAATCTGAACCTGAACTGAACCCAGAACCAGTGAAAAATTGGGTTCAGACTGAGTTTTTAATGTTTGTTGTTGTTTTGCTGTTGTTTTATCAATAGCTATTTAAAAATTGAAAAACAATAATTGAAAAAATTGTATTGCTCTATCTACACATAGGATTAAAATTTTAAATCCAAACTGAAACCACACCCAATCCCTCTAAATTTTAACATATAGAACCTGCACCCAATCTGAACCCAATTTTTCATACATTTGAAGCCCTGATCTATACCGTTAGCAAATACATATCTGATGACAAAATCCATTCATTTTAGCCCAAATCTTTTTCATTATACTCTGGGAAACAAATACCTAAATGTTTCCTTGGAAAGAAGTCTCCAAAATATTTCAAAGTATAAAGATTATAATCTACAAAAAAGAGATGTATTTTATTTGTCCTCAAATCACTGATACCAGTGCGGTATGGTGGCACACACCTGTAATCCCAGCTGCTTGGAAGGTGGAGGCAGGAGGAACAGAGGTTTGAGGCCAGAAGCCACCTATATAATTTAGCAAGACTCTGTCTCAACATAAAAAAATTAAAAAAAAAAAATGGGCTGCAGGTGTAGCTCAGTGTTGGAGCACTTACAAAGTATGTGTGAGGCTCTGGGTTTGACAATAAACAAACCAATAAATAAATAAATAAATAAATAAATCACTGATAACAGCATATCAGGAAGTCTATATCATCAATAACTGATAAAGGATTCTTTGGGTAAACTCAGCCATGTCTGTACCCTCTTATCCTTTAAAGTATCCTTTTCACTGTATATTTCATGATTTCTACTTCATTTTCAGAGTTTTCTTTCATTCACTGTTTCATTGATTCGATAAATCTCTCTTGAGCCACTATAAGGTTGTACTCAAGGATCTATGATCTGATAACAGACTGATTCTTAGCTCATATCATGACATTTATTCAACTTTCAGATAGAAACTCAAAAATATGCTCATCAGTGTTGTAGCTACTAAAGAAAAGTAGGAGTGAGGCTGGTTAGAATTCCCATCTTCATAGAGTGTTCAGCCTGGTAATCATGCTGTCAAAAACAATCACATGAATGAACATTACTTTTGACAAAGGTCAGGAAAAGAAAGGACAAGGGACTTTGAGATGGAACCTGCTCTCTATTCCAATCACACCAAATCTGGTGAGATTTTCAACCACCAGCCACATCCATTCATGCTGATGCCCCGGATATAATGTCCTCCTCCTCACATCCTGGGTGACTCTACCCATCCACATTTAAAGATTCCTTGAATGAGTACCCTCCCTCTAAAGCAGCCTCTAACTCTACAAATTAATCTGGGTGTACCTGAGGCTGTGCTCCTATAGCATGCTGCCCTACTTTGATTGCTTCCTTTTTATCTATATCTTTTATTAAATTCTAAACAAGATACTGGCTTTTTTCTTGTTTGGCCTTCTGAGTCACTGTGCCAGTTGCCAGCACCAGTCAGGCTTAGCAGATGCAGGCTGAACAAATGCATGAATACATGAATAAAAACACGCATGCTTCATGGCAGGTCACGTTCATGGTGAATAGGGAGTCACTCAAGGAAATGCTTATGGTGTAACATTGAACATGAGTCAGCTCTTATTAGATACTTGCTGCTCCTCCTTTCTCCACCCACTAACACGTACACTTGAAATTGAAAGCAACTTCATATGCAATTTCTCCTTAATTCCTGAAAACACACCTTTAGAAAGAAGGTCAAGATCTTTGCGCTTGATCTCTCTCTCTCTCTCTCTCTCTCTCTCTCTCTCTCTCTTTCTGTCTGTCTCTCTCTCTCTCTCTCCCTCTCTCCCTCTCTCTCTCTGCTTTTTTTGTTTTGTTTTGTTTTGTTTTGTTTTAGTTTAGGAGCCATTCATCCTACCTCTCTTTCATCGATCCAACCCTACTTTCAGCAATTCTAGAAGTCCCATCTTATTTCAATGGGGACTGAGAAGGCAGCAACAATTCATAGTGTCCAACAGAACCAGGCTAGCACATTACTCTCTGTCAAGAGATGACACCATTTAACCCCAATTAACGCACATCTTAAGCTCAGGACTGCTGGTTTACTAACACGAATCAATAGCCTACTTTATCAGTTATGTAAATTCAAACCAGTGACATTCCTTGACATTTTGTAGAATTGGTATTAAAATGTTGCCACATGGGCTATTGCTGGAAGCCAGATTATGATCCTATAGTAGTGTCATAGGATGATCATAAGATTTTGCTTTTTTTATTTGTTGTAAGGTTGACTAAAAATTGCAAAATGGTTTCCCTAGACAATGAAGAAGAAAAGACACAGTTACAGATTCTTCAATTTACTCCTTAGGGCTGTTATTTATGAAAATTACTGAAAAACAATTAAGAGAATATAAATGAGCAACTAATCACAGAATTAGAAATCTACTCCCACTCACTCTCCTCCTCCCTTCCATTGGAAGATCTCAGCATCAAGAGAATAGGCAACATGCCCAGGGGTTTGCTGTAGAGAGGGTGAGCAGCAATGTCAGGGAGCACAGGCTTTGAACTTGGACAGACTTAGGCTCCAACTCAAAATTCTTTGTCACTGTATAACCATAGGCAATTTACCTAGTTTCAAAAGGCCTCATTCTTTTCATCTATAAAATGGAGATATGGTATTATAGCAAAGATCTTTGTGAATATTGCGTAAAAATATACATTCAAAGCTTGGTGCCAGGAGCACAGTAAATGTTGAATAAATATTAGCTAACATGAGTGTTACATCTTCAAGTAGACATTTCAATATGTCATAACTGCCAGGCTGGTTCCTGTGATCTTTTGAATTTTCTTTTGTTCATTTATTCATCCATTTGTTCATTAAATATCTGTTAATCACCTCTAAGTTGCTTAGAACTACATTACTTCATTCGGGAGGAGAAAATGAATGAGCAAGGCACAGCTGTCCTTCTTGTGAAGTGGAATGTGCCCCCTAACCTATCACAAGTAAACATGCCATTCTTAAATGCAGACATCAAAACAATCTCAAGCATACTCTGATATAAGCAGTTAGTTAATCTGCCAAAAATTTTCCTTCTGTGCTTGGCACATTTTAGTTGCTCAGTAAATGCCAACTGAATGAATATATGTCAGTTAAGAGACTAGATGGGTAATGACAATGAATATCTCCTATTCCAGAACACTGAGGTATGATTCAGAAGATGTAGGGCTTTTCTGATGTTTTCAAGAGATTGCATTTGCTTAATTTACTCTCAAAGGAAACATCCCATGGAAATTTTAGCATGTTTAGGCTCAAATTCAGGAAATAAACTTTCAAATATGATTGTCATGACAACCATGCTATTGAGACAATTAGATACTAGCTTGAGTGGTAGGAAGGGCCCATTGTTTCTGGAAAGCATTTTGGTTGAAGGAGGAGAGAGCTGTTCAACTCTAGGTTCTATAATCACAGTCATGTGTCTCAGAAGAAAATTCCAAATTCGTTACCCTTTACTCTGTATCAGTTGTCTAGTACTGCTATAACAAAGTGCTCAAAACTGGGTGGCTGAAACCATAAAAATTGATTATTTCACAGTTCTGAAATCTTGAATTCCCAAACCAAGATGGCAGCAGCATTGGATCCCTCCCAGGGCTGTGAGGGATGGGTCCTCCAGGCCTCTCTCTTTGGCTTGTAGATGGCTATCTTCCTGTTCACATGACATCCTCTCTGTAATTCCACAGCATCTTTCTTCTACAGGCAAATTCCCTACCTACCTTTTTCTAAAAAGGGCACTAATCATATTGGATGAGGGAGGCCATACTCTAGTGACTTCATTTTAACTCAGTCACTTCCAAATTAAGGCATATTCTAAGGGGCCAAGGATTAGGACATCAACATATGTATCTGGTGAGAGACACAATTCAATTTATAATACCTTCTCACCAGTAGGAGAAACTGGAATTTACCAGCTTGTTGCATGTGACCTCCAACACATTATAAGGATGCTATCCATGGCCCCATTTTATATACAGGAAAAGTGAGACTCTGCAAAGCGAATTTTCTCACCTCTAGTCATATAACTTAGAGAACTGTAGGATGGTGCTACGCTAATATCTGTTTTTATCATTCAATTGTGTCCAGATGTTTCATGTTCTCCTTATGAGATAGGTCCTCATGCAAAAGAAGAACTAGTGTAATTTCAGAGCTAAAATCCATTAGGGTAAGGGTAAAGTCTTCCAGATTCTCCCAGTATTAACTTAAAATTAGTTTTGTGTAGTAGTGGCAGTCCTAGTAATAAAAGAGATCTGAGGTGCACTTACCTTCTGGGCAGTAAGCCTATATGACCTCCAAAGCTGTCATTTTTTGCCTTCTGGAAATGAAATGTTAATTTCTCCTCTAAGATGCTCTACAGATTTAGTTTGTAGGCTAATAACAGTTCACTTAAGAACAAGAGAAATGTCATCTCTGCTTTGATGTGTGATCACAAAAAAGAACTGTCTTTAAATTCCCTTCAAAAGGGGTGGTGTTTATGAATCCACTTTCAGTGCAGGGATATAAAGGGATTTGTCAAACCCTGGTGTGATTTCAGTGATGCAAAAAAACAGCCACTGCCTTCCCTGAGCAATTCTGAAAGTGAACTTAGCAATGAGCCGTTCTCCTCTGTTCTCAGTCCCTTATCCTGGCCCCAGGGCTAGCTTCAGCCTCCTGGCCTTCTTGGGGTTTCCAAGACATTCTTTTCTCTTCTTTTTTCTGATTAATTCATGTGTTTGTCCCTTGTGGCCTTGATTTGAAAACTGGTGAATACAGTGGGAGACTTTTTGTCCACAACATCAATCACAGGTTGGACTGGGTCTTGACACCAAAAATGCCAAAGATACTAAGCGACCTGGGTTTGTCATTGGTGCTTAACTTTCAAAGTCTACATAAAAGAGACAACTAGATTTGATTTCCTAAAAGGACCCTTCACAGCAGCTGAATTTCTTCAGCAGAAAGGATTGTCAGGCACAAAGCCTGAACAAATGTCATTCAATGGCAGAAGGATAATAAAATGCCTTTGGTCTTATGCACTAGATATCATTTGCCTGATATATAATGTCCATTGTTTCATGACACATCCTGTTTCCAATAAAGTAGAGTATACCCACTTTACTGATGAGAAATACTGAGACTCAGATGAGTTAAGTAATTGTCTCAAATTTATGCCATCTATTCAGGCTCCAAAACCTACAGCCACATCATCCTAGCATCCAATCTTGACAGATCTCAGAAGCTAAGTGGGATTGGACCTGGTTAGTCCTTGGATGGGAGACTGCCTTCGAATACCAGGTGTTGTAGGCAGCCCACTCCCAAAACAATCAGCCATCAAAAACCTATGAATAGCAGAGAAGCACTAATAATAATGCCGGGAATGGCACAGTGTCAGGGAGTGCTTCATCTGTTGTACATGGAGTTGGACCCATCTCCACTACACCTAACCAATAACAACATTCAGGCTCCAAAGTACAGACTAGAATGCAGATTTGCCTGATGCTTCTTACTTTATTATGATCTGACTCCTTATGAAACGTCCATATTAACCCAAACACCTGGTGGCTTGTGAGGCCTTTGTGATTCTGAAATAATTCACTTTATAAATGATGAAATATATATATCTGTCTTCTCAATAATACCATAAGAGATGAGTTTAACAATTTGTTAGGCTTCCCATCATTTAGAATGATGCTTACTGCTACTCACTTTGGACATCAGTAAAAATTTCTGTGAATGTGATTCTCTCTGTGACAAAAACATGAGGAACCAACATTTAGTTTCTCATGGCCTTGGCTACCATTTATTTTCTTCTGGAGAAGATTAGTGGAATAGGAAAAGGAGAAGGCCCAAAATCAAGAAACCTGAGTTCATTGTGCTCATTTTCCATTCAACCACGTCATACAAGTCATTTTCAAAAGGAATAGAAAGTGAATATGATGCATAAACATACGTAGATGATGTATAAGTATATTTAGTGATAAACACTCAAACATTTTTAGCGTTTTACTGAATGTTGGCTTTTGGATTAGAGTCCACATTTACTTTAAGTATTAAAATTATACCTATTTGGCAGATGAAGTGATTGAGGGTCACATAGACAGAGGAGACACAGCAGAGGAGTTCAAAATCAAACTCAAGAGTGCCTGTCTTCAAATCCATGCTTTTTCCATAATATGCCTCAGTTGGGCCATCTAAACATTTCATTGTAATTCATAAAGATTTAGATTTGAACACCAAATTAACTCTAAAGAAAACACAGTAAATGACTCAATTTTCTAACAGGACAACTAAGTAACAGAGGTTTTTTATAGACCACAGGAGGATTCAGTCCATTATCATCTGTGGCCAGTCAAATGGACAAAGGTCTTAGTGTACCAGAAATTCCCTGAAATTGAAGGTACCCAAGAACAGAGGGTCAGGCAGTCATCAGACAGAATCTATTTGCATTGTCAGGTGTAGAACACAATATTTTGCCACCAACCACTTCACCTGCCTTGAGAATTTGGCTCTCTAGCCATACACCTGCTACACAAATTTGCCAGCTCCCATTTGACTAGAGTTCCATTTTTCTGGCTATGATTTCCTGCTAGGGAAAATTTATGACTTCCCCTAAACAAATAACTAACTATGGCCATCACTTACTTGTGCAACAAATGTGGGGAGAGTCTACTTCTGAAATACAGAAGGGCAGGGAAACTTTTAGCATACTGATTGGATATATATATATATATATATATATATATATATATATATATATATATATCTGCTGTTAGGTGCCATCAAGTCAGGTCCAACTCATAGTGACCCTATGTACAATAGAATGAAACACTCCCGAATCCTGTGTCAGGCACAAAATCTTTTTTTTTTTAATGTTTAAATCCATTGTTTCAGACACTGTGTCAATCCATCTACTTGAGGGTCTTCCTTTTTTTTGGTTGACCTGCCACTCTCCCAAACATGATGTCCTTCTCCAGGGATTGGTCCCTCCTGACTATATGTCCAAAATATGTCAGATGCAGTCTAGACATCCTTGCTTCTGAGGAGCACTCTGGTTGCACTTCTAGGACAGATCTGTTGGTTCTTATGGCAGTCCATAATAAATTCAGTACTCATCTCTTAACACCATTGTTCAAAAGCATCAATTCTTCTCCTGTCTCCCTCATTCAACGTCCAGCTTTCACAACTGTATGATGCGACTAAGAATACCATGACATGAGTCAGGTGCACCTTTGTCTTCAACGTGACATCTCTACTTTTCAATATTTTAAATAAGTCTTTTGTAACAACTTACCCCAGTGAGTCCATCTTTTGATTTCTTGACTGCTACTTCCATGACTGTTGATTATAGAAGCAAATAAAGCAAAATCTTCTACAATCTCAATCTTTTCTCCATTTATCATGAAGTGGCATACTGGCCCAGTTGTAAGGATTTTTGTTTTGTTGATATTAGATACAATCCACACTGAAGGCTGTGTTCTTTCATCTTCTTCAGTAAATGTTTCAAATCCTCTTTACTTTCAGCAAGTAGAATTGTGTCGTTTGCATAACACAGGTGGTTAATGAGTCTCCCTGCAATCACAATGCTGTTTTCTTCTTCATAAAGCCCAACTTCTCTGATTATTTGCTCAGCATAGAGATTGAAGAGGTATGGTGAAAAGATTGAGCCTGATGCTCACCTTTCTTGACTTTAAACCAGGAAGTGTTTCCTTATTCTGTTTGAATGACTGCCTCCCGGTTCATGTACAGATTCATCATGAGTACATTTAAGTGCTCTGGTATTCCCATTCTTTGCAATGTTATCCTTAATTTATTGTGATCCAAACAGTCAAATGCATTTCCATAGTCAATAAAACATGCATAGACATCTTTCTGGTATTCTCTGCTTTCAGCTGATATCCATCTGACCTCAGCAATGATGTCCCTGGTTTCATAACCTCCTCTGGATCTGACTTCATTTTCCAGCACTTACCTTCCTATATACTGCTGTAGTCACTTTTCAGTGATCTTTAGCAAAAATTTTATTTGTATGTGATATTAGTGATATCATTTGATAATTTACACATTCACTTGGATCCCCTTTGTTGGGAATAGGCATAGATAGTAGTTTTCCAAATCTCTTGGCATAAACAAGTGCTACATCTGTTTGTTGAAATATCTCAATTAATATTCCATCAACCCCTGGAGTCTTGTGTTTCCCCAATTCCTTCAAGGTAGCTTCCACTTTATCCTTCAGTACCATTGGTTCCTGGTCATATGTAACTTCTTAAAATGTCTGGTCATCCATTAATTGTTTTTGATATAATGACTCTGTGTGTTCCTTCCATCATCTTCTGATGTTTCCTGCATCATTTAATACTTTCTCAGTAGAAACCTTCACTATAGCCATTCAAGGCTAGAATTTTTTTCTTCGAATCCTTAAGCTTGAGAAAAACAGAGTGTGCTCTTCCCTTTTGGTTTTCTATCTCCAACTCTTTGAACATGTCATTATAATATTTGATTCTGTCTTCTCTAGCTGCCTTTTGAAATCTTCTGTTTAGTTCTTTAACTTTATCGTATCTTCCTTTTACTTTAGTTGCTCAACATTCAAGGGCAAGTTTCAGAATCTCCTTTGACATGTAATTTGGTCTTTTCTTTTTTTCCTGTCTTTTTAATAACCTTTTGTTTTCCTCATGAATGTCTTTGATGTGGTGCCCCAACTCTTCTGGTCTTCCATCACTTTTGTCTAATGAATCAACCTGTTCTTGAAGTGGTCTCTGAGCTCAGAATATACTCAAAGTCATACATTGGCTCTCATAAACTTGTTCTAATTTTCTTCATTTTCAATGTGAACCTACATATGATCAGTTGATGGTCTGATCCATAGTCAGCACCTGGTCTTGTTCTGACTTTTGATGCTGAAATTTTCCATCATCTCTTTCCACAAATGTAGTAAATTTGGTTCCTGTATACTTCAACTGGAGAGTTCAATGTGAATAGTCTCCATTTATATTGGTGAAAAATGTATTTACAATGAATAGCTCATTGGTCTCACAAAATTCTATCATCTGATCTCCAGCATCATTTCTGTCACCAAGGCCATATTTTCCAACTACTGAGCCTTCTTTTTTTCCAACTTTTTCATTCAAGTCACCAGTAATTATCAATACATCTTCATGTACTGATGTTCAATCTATTTCAGGTTCCAGAAGCTGATAAAAATCTTCCCTATCTTCATTTGTGGTCTTAGTGGTGGGTGCATAAATTTGAATAATAGTCATATTAACTGGCTTTCCTTGTAGGCATATGAACATTATTTTTTTGTCACTGACAGCATTGTACTTCAGGACAGATCTTGAAATATCTTTTTTGATGATGAATGTAACCCTATTTCTCTTTAATATGTCATTCGCAGCATAGTAGACCATATGATTATATGATTAAAAATGGATTATGCCATCCATTTTAGGTCACTGATGCCTAGAATGTCAATGTTTATGCCTTCCATTTCTGTTTTGACAATTCCTAATCTTCCTAGATTCATACTACATACATTCCAAGTTCCAATTATTAATGGATGTTTACAGTTGTATGCACACACATACACACATATGTGTGTGTATATATACATATATACATATACATATATATATATATATATATATATATATATACATACATAGTTGTAAAAATGAAATGAAAACCTTACAGTCTTTCTGGAAGGCAGAAGGCTCAAATTGTTTAGGAACAGATAAACATGAGCCATAGATGGACAGAAGGCTGGGTCTTGTGGAGCTCACCTGTAACACCATAACTCAGGAGGCTGAGAAAAGCAGATCATGAGTTCAAGGCCATCCTGTCTCAAAAAAAAAAAAAAAAAAAAAAAAAAAAAAAAAAAAAAAAAAAAAAAAAAAAGAAGAAGAAGAAGACAGAAGGATAAAGGGTAGTTCTCACCTCCAGATAAGTACCATCATCAGAAGCCTCTCTTATGCTATAGTCCATAAATCTAAGATTACTTCTTCAAATTCCTCTGGCTCTAGTCTTCATCTGATGACCAGCATGTCCTCATTTCACACTACACAGGAATGTTTTTTCAGCAACCCTGAGTTAAGCACCTATTTAAGGGTGAGGTAGAGTCATAACTAGAGTAGAGACTCATGGTATGAGAAAAAAGCATAAAAGTGGGCTATTACAGAATAACACAAAGAACAGTGACCACCTCTTCTGGTGGGATGGAGATCTGAATCTTAGCAGTCCTTCATTTCACCTCATTTAATATTTTCTCATCTTCTCTACCCCACCTCATATTTCAATTCATATAGGAACTTAAGTCATCTCCCTTAAACACTGAACTATGTATTTGTTCTCCAACCTCACCCAACCTATTAATTTGAATGCTATCAAGAGCTATTTCCTATACGATCAAGAATAACTCCTATTGGTACACTAAATGCTTTGGGCTCTTGTTATACATCAAGACTTGTATTTCCCATAGTCCCCTCAATAAATTTTATGCTCCACACGAGCTAATTCATCATTCTTATGTTCATAGGAAAATTCTTGCTCACTCATAACCTTTGCTTCTTCTACTTCATCCACCTACATGTCCTCTATGTTGTTCCTTCTATGCTTCACTTGAACCCCAGGTCTGAACTCAACTCTCTGCAGATCATCCTCAAATATGGCCATGACATCTTAGCAATGACCACTTGGCTGGATCACCTATGATCACCACCACCCTAGTTCCCTAGTTCAGTACTTGTATTGTCCACCTCTGGGATTATGAATAATATTGTTCTCACTAAATGTTCAGGGACCAATTGATACACTATGGCTCTAAATGCTGAGAATATCAAAATCCTTGGCAAAAAAAATCATTGTTACTGAGAGCTGGCCAAAAATATTTAAATGCCATATAATTTCACCAGACCAAACTGTCAGTAGTAATAGTCATGTTTTATACATCAAGGTAATAATAGTTAATAATGATGGTTTGTATTTATCCATTGCCTTTCTTCTGGAGACATTGACAGAGTGAAGTAAATGTAACATTGATATTGAAAAATAAACCCCCGAATTAACACCAGCATGACAACCCCAAAACCAGAAAGAATAATAAAAGGCTCTCTGACAGCATGGAATGAACCGTTTTGCAAAGCATGGACACTTGGCCTGGAGGATGACAAGAAAGCTGCATGTCACCTGTGACTAGTCCCAACTCCTACCCTCAGTCTAAGTGTTGGTTTACTTTCAATTCTGGAGAAAAGTGGAGCAGAAAAAGGCGTAGAAAACACTGACAAGCTTAGCAAGAAGCTGCTGAGAGCAGCAGTTCTGCAGCTGGACTGAGGAGAAGGCAGCCATCCAAAGGGAGCTTTTGAAAGATGTTCCAGGAGGTGTACAAAAAAATGCTACATCCCTCATTTGTTAGGGAAACTGAGTCAAACAAATATGACTCTCTAAATCTTTGGACACAAAGAAATTATTTCTGGGGAATGTAAAACCTTGTCAATTCTTACATCTGTCAGTGGACTCCAGGTCAGGTCTGAGGATCTGCAGCTTCCAGAGAGGTGCCTGACATCCTGGTAAGTGCATTACTAGGTATGAATTAGTACATGGGAACAATTCAACTGAAACACTGCATCTATTATTATGAAAGTAATTTGTGTGTGTGTGTGTGTGTGTGTGTGTGTGTGTGTGTGTGTGTGTGGTCCTTGGGGTTGAAACCAGAGCCTCAGGCTTGCATGTTTTGCAAGTTGCTGGACCACTGAGCTACACCCCAACCCATTTATTTTTACTTTTTTGAGACAGCATCTCACTAAGTTACACAAACTGCCTCTGGTCTCGAACTTGCCATCCTCCTGCCTCTGCCTCCCCAGCCACTGGGATTACAGGTGTGCATGCACCACCAGGCCCAGCCACAAAAGTAATTTTTAAAGGAGACAGTCTAAGTAGCAACACCTAAAGAATAAGGAGTAAAGTTCTAATGATAAACTTGTAAAGATGAACCAAACAGAGAGGAAATAAAGGATACAAACTATTAAGTATTTCTATTTTTTCAATTAAACCATGTACTTATTAGTGCAAGAATAACTCAATGTATTAACAGATTGGCTGATAATCCTTAAACATGGAAGAAAAATATGGTTTAGTTTTCTCCTTCACTCTCTTTCACACCCTAACTTCCTAATATTGATATTTATTATGTATTTATCATGTATAGAAGGAAACACAGTTTATGATTTCTAAATAGCTTTAGCTTTCAAGAAGTGATGAGATTATGAGGGAGACAATCCATCAACATGGGAAACCATAATCTCAAGAGAAAGGTGCTGAAAGACTCCATGTGGAAACACAGGGCTCTATAAGATTGTTGGAAGAATGAGCCCATCAGAGGAGGTGCTGTTACAAACAATCAGAAACAAGATCTTCAAGAAGGGAATTTGACCTATTGAAAAGGTGTATTGGAATTTTTCTGGGTTCTCTAGAGAAACAGAACTCATAAGACATACAGATGTATAGAAAGAGATTCCTTATGAGGAAATGACTCATGTAGTCACAGAAGCTAAGTTCCACAATCCGCCATCTGCAGGGTGGCAGCTAAGGAAAGCTAGTAGGGAAGACCCACTCCAAACTCAAAGAACCAGAGGAGCCAATGATGCAAACACAACTTTGAGTTTGAAGGCCAAGGAATCAGGAATGCCAATGTTCAGACAATAGCAGATGAATGCCCAGCCTCAAGCAGAGAAATAAGATTCACTTGTCCTCTAAATTTTTGTTCTATTCCCACCTTCAACAGATTAGATGGTTCCCACCCATGCTGAGGAGGGCACTCTGTTCTCCTGGTCTACCAATATAGCTGTTAATTTCACCCAGAAACAACTTTGCAGAAACATCCTGAAATTTTACCTGCTAGCTGGGCATCCCTTAGCCCAGTCAAGTTGATATGTAAAATTAACCATACAACATCCTAGGGTGTGTAAACATCCACAACAAAGACATCTTAGGGCACAGAAGACAGAGCATTTTGAGCTAGAGCTCAGGAGGACATTATTGCCATTATTTAGCAAGAACATGTTGTTGTTGTTAGGTGCCATCGAGTTGGTATTCGACTCATAGCAACCCTCATAGGATTTTCAATGGCTGTTTTGGGATTGCCTTGGGAGTGGATTGCCAGGTCCTTCTCCCATTTTTGTAGTGCTGGGAATTGAACTCAGGACCTCAGAGACTGCAGTGCAGTGCTCTACCAACTGAGCTAAATCCCAGCATCACAAGAACATAGTCACTGTTATTTACTCATAGTTATCTCTTGAGGAGGCTAGGATTTAGCTCAGTTAGTAGAGTGCTGTGCTGCAGTCTCTGAGGTCCCCAGTTCAATTCCCAGCACCGCAAAAATGGGAGAAGGACCTGGCAGTCCACTCCTGAGGCAATCCCGAAACAGTCAGCCATTGAAAACCCTATGAGGGTCGTTATGAGTCGGATACTGACTCGACGGCACCTAACAACAACAACAACATCTCTTGAGGTTTCATTCTCACAGTTATGCTATCAGACAATATCAAATCTATCATTACAGGTAACTTCTCTTAAGCATTTACTATATGATCTCCTTTACGCTGATTGGCATATTTTGGTAGACTGAGTGTATTGTTGGCCCCAGTTATTAAACTCCCAAACCCACAACCATTGCTGTAGCTTTGTGGCAGAGATGGTATGATACCAAACCTGAGCCTAGGTTGCAATAGGCTTTGAATCTCAAAATCTCCCCTACCCCTACAACCCTATTTATCCCTCTCCCTCCCTTGACAGCCACCATGAGAACAACTCTAGGTAGCCTACTGAATAATACTCACCATGTATAAAAGAATATAGTTGTTCCAGATAAAACCATTTGAGACTAATCTTGAGATAGCCAACTCCTAAACATACAAAAGAATAAAGACAAGATCAGCAAAGCTGACTATATATTTCCTAGCTAATCATCCATGCGTAAGTGAGCCCAGGTAAAATGGAACTGCCTAGATAACCCACAAGCCTGCAGCAGTAGCCCTGTGGCATCTGATCCTGTCAGATCTCGGAAGCTAAGCAGGGTCGGGCCTGATTAGTACCTGGATGGGAGACCACCTGGGAACACCAGAAGCTGTAGGCTTGGGAGAAGGACCTGGCAACCCCCTCCCAAAAATCAATCTGCCATTGAAAACCCTATGAACAGCAGAGAAGCACTGACAATAGTGTTTCCCCTGTTGTACAGAGGGTTGCTATGAGTCGGATACCGACTCGACGGCACCTAACAACAACAA
>VMDO01004997.1:0-83091 GCA_007922755.1 Pedetes capensis | reverse complement strand
GATAACCCACACACTCATGAACAATAATAAGTGATTGTTGTTTTAAGCTGATGTGTTTTTTTAAGTTTGTTATGCAGCAACAGCTAGCTGCTTATACATATACTGTTTACAACAAACTGAAGTAGATCCTATTACTCACCTCCATTTTACAGAGGAAGGTAACTAAAGCTTTATAAAGTTGAGACATTTGTGCTAAATCAAACACAGCAGTATTTTATTATTTATTTATTTATTTATTTATTTATTTATTCATTCATTCATTCATTCATTCATTCATTTACAAGCCCAGGGCTTTGCACATACTTTGCAAGTGCTCTACCACTAGGTTGCATCCCTAATCCAATTTTATTTTTTGATTTTGAGTCAGGATCTCACTAAGTTATGCAAACTCCCTCTGGCCTCAAAACTCCCAATCCTCTTGGCTCTGCCTCCCGAGTTTCTGGGATCACAAGTGTGCACTACTGCAGCTGGCTACCACCAGTATTTTAATTAAGTCTTTTTGCAGAACCAGAACTCTTAAGCATTTTGTTACCAACAATGCCTGTCCATTATGATCCAAATTATGTAGTTGAACTGGAAATAGGCAGTCAGACACATACCAAGCAGCCAAAGCAAGATGCAAAACCCAGTCTCCTTGACCCCAGACTCTCAAACTCTTTCTTCTGCACCATCCTTTCTAAAACAAAAGAGAAGCCCTGAAAAATAAATATCTTCATACAGGGAAGTTGAGGTCAAACATATAAGCTTTTGCACACCAAGCCCAAAGAACTTTACCCATGTTTTGTGAACATGAAAAACCCCTACAATTATCTGAGCACAGTTAACGTAAGAATATGTACCTCCTTTAAGAAGTTTAAGGGCAGTAGGGAAACTTTCACACAAGACATAACTCAGGAATAAATTTCATATTTGTGTTTTCTGCCAAGTAACATCTCTCTCTGTAGAAAATGGATCTTTCTTTTGCTTAAAAATAAATTCAGAGTGAATAAACCTCAAAAACTTCAGGGGCCAGGTCAGGAAGGTCTCTTCCTGCGGAACATAAACACCAACTTTGTGGAATCTTGAAGTGCTCATATTTCTCTAAATCATAAAATATGTTGGCAAACTTCACTTCCACAAGGACCCCTACCATGAGGATAATCTTAATCCAGCACAAAAGAAAAATATTTACAGGAACTGAGGCTGGCAAGTTGCTTTCCCTTGTGCTATGTGATATACTGACTACCCTGATTATGTGACATTTTGATGGGCACAGTAGAAAAAAAATGCTTAGGAGTATAAATATTAATGCTTAAGCAGTGATTTGTGTAAACTGCATAGCAAAAACAAAAGTACAGATATAAGTTTTTCACATATTTTGCCTTGTCCACAGCATATATTATTCACCCCACATGTTTTCCATCTCTGTAGCTTGGGGTTGGAACCAGGAACCATATTTCTCATATAGTAAATTCACATAAAAATTTTTTTGTTTGCTTTTCTTCCTTCCTCTTTTTTGAAATCAGAAGATTGATCCTGGTTTGTGAATCAACATTAAAGTTAGATTTGGAAGTTTCTTTTGTGAGTTTTATGTCAAAAGAAATTCAGTGGTGATATAAAAATGGCATTAATGTGTTTCTTAAAAAAAATCTTTAATTTTTTTCATGATTCTATTCCAAATGATACAGTCTCCATGGAAGAAAACTCCTTCTTTCCTGATATCATCTCTGAGTGAAAAGACAGTGGTCCTTTCCTCCCCTGAATTCGCACAAAATGGCTGTCAGTAGTACTGGGGAAATGAGGTTTCTCTTCTCTGCTAGAAATGAAAGAGAAGTTAAATGCCTTCTGTGCCCTGCAGTTCACACCCTACTACCATCACTGCTCAGATCTTTAGTCCTTAAGCAACATTACTGTGACCTCTGCGTCTTTTCCCCACAAGCAAGTGTCCTTAAATTGTAATCTGTAGCCAAACCAAAAATACACTTAACGCTACTCACCTAGAATTGGTTGCTCGCCTGGTTTATTCTGGTTAACCTCAGTGAGGTAGGAACTTCTGACCAGGTTCCAGCATTGGCCTTACCAGTTTTATAGCATGCAAGGTGTGTATAACTGTATTCAACCAAAAGAGTTTTCATCCATCCCTTCAACACGTTCTTCCCGATCATCTGTCTACTGCCAGAGCCCACACGTGGTGCTGAGGGATGTAGCCCTGTGGAATACAGCAACAAGGGGGAGAGACAGATAGATAATAAATAAATAAATGAGCAAGGTAATCATGCTCTGAAGGGAACAAACATGGCAACCTGGTAGAGGAAAACTCTATACTGGGCAACTTCTTTAAGGAGATGAAGTTGGAATTGAGGCCTGACTGATGAGGCAAAGCTAGTCCTAAAGTGATGGGCAGAAGCACCTTCCAGTGAGAAGAGAAGGAAAATTCAAATACCCTAAGATGAGAAGGAGCTTGACATGGTTGAGAAGATGGAGCAGGTGGGAAATAAGGCTGGGAAATTGGACAGGGTCCAAATCACTTAGCTGCCTACCACACACAGCAAGATGATGGGAAGTACTGAAGGTTTGTACCCAGAGGTAAAACATCATCTCATTCATACAGACTCACTCAACACTCAGGATCAGGGCTATCGCCTAGCCTCTGTGTTATAGAGGAGTGCCCTATGGAAGGGCTTGTTTCTCCACTTCCTTGCTCAAGTCACAACTCTGTCCTCACTGCAAAGGTTTTGTTTGCTTTTACTGAATTTCTACTGCCTGTGTGTTCTTCCCTCCAACCCTGGTGGTTATGGCTATCTAGGTATCTCTTCTCCATTACTCTCTCAAAGGTTCAGCAAACTCAGACAATTACCCCAGCTAAGCCTTCCTCTTTGCACATTGAAGGTGGAAGTTGACTAAGGGTATCAGCTCCCAAATTTAGATGCATTTCCATCTTCTTCCTATCTTCACCAGCCACTTAGAACCTGCCTCAGCTTCAGGCAGCTGAGACTGTGAGAGCTATTTTGATGCTCATTGTCCTCAAATATGAATAACCCAAGACAGAAGTCCACAAAAGAGACTTATATGCTGTATTCTATTCTGATTATCTAAATATTAATTGTAAGAAATAATTCCTCAATCCTAATTAGATAACTAGTTATTCTTTTCCTTTCTTTCTTCCTGTCTTCTTCCATCCTTGTCTGCCTTCCTCCTTCTATCCTTCTTTCTGTTCTTCTTTTTTTTTCCTCCTGTATTCTTTGGTTATTTTTTTCCATCCTTCTTACCTCCACAACTAGCAGAAGGATGAGGTTCTTTAAGGGATGTATGAGCATGATAACCCTGGTAATAATACTAATGATGATTATGATGAGAAAATCATTATAGCTAACAGTTGTTGAATATTTAAATGCACCTGGCATTGAACCAAGCCCCTTAAATACACATAATCTCATAAATCCACACAAGTCTAATTGATACTCTTACTATCTCTATTTTAAATGCAAAGAACCTGAAATACATACAGTCCAAGTCACTTGTCAAGGTTCTATAGGTGACACAAAACGGAACTAGGTGGACCAAATATAAAGACCATGTTCTCCACCATATTTTGTTTGATGGCTCATATTGTCAAGCATTACTGAACTTGTATTCTACATTGAAGACTTCACAACAGATAAACATATAGAGACAAAGCATCTTGAACTATTATCTGTAATAAGACAGGGACTATTAAATAAAAGAATGTGGTTCATTCTTTATTTCAGAAGTGCTGGTGAAAACTCTTGACCATTGTGTCTTATAGAAAAGGTCTGGTCCACCTAGACATAGGTACTCTGTGTGTGTGTGTGTGTGTGTGTTTGTGTGTGTGTGTGTGTGTGTGAGAAAGAGAGAGACAGAGAGACAGATGTGGGGTGCACACCTCCTGGTCCAGCCTGGAGGTTCAGACTGGCGGTGCCGCCGCGCACACAGATACTAAAAACAATTCACTCAGGACCTTCGGGTGAGGGGTGCAGACTCCTGCAGCCTCCGGGATGCCTGCAGAGATGAAAGAAAGGAAAAGCCTCAGGCGCTTTTGCCTTCCAGGGGCAAACACCCGTGTTGGTAATCTCAGTGGTCAAGAGGAGACAGTTCTTGCTTTGTTGGTGATCAGATGGAGAGCGGGTTCTTTCTTTGTTGATGGTTGTGACAGGAGAGCATTCTTTCCTCACCGAAGGTTTGGGGGATAGCAGGAAACCTGTTTCCTCATCGGTGGTCCAAGCAGGAATGGGCAAAAAGGTCTTGCTTAGCCAATGGTCTGAGCAAAAAGGGTTGAAAAGGATCGAGCTGCCGCAGTGCAGCTCCTTATATAGCTCGCCCACGGAATGGCCTGAGCCAATCAGCTGAGTCCAATTATCCAATCAGGTAGGGTTTTATACAAACATGCAACCAAGTTACTTTCATTTTCCCTAGATTTCCAATTTACAAACCAGATATTCAAAAGCCATTTTTCTAGTTTGGGGTTGTTTGCCAATTTCCTCCCAATTTTTCCACACAACAGAGAAAGAAATACCACTATGCCAAGAATTCTGAATCACTCCAGATTCCCTATCTGACAGTCTAAGATCTTAATATATATAAAAGGATGTACCTTATCCATTTCTACTTTCTTGCAAGACACTCTGCCTACTGCTTTCTGTACTTATGTGAGTGTTCAAAGGAGGTTCTTTGCTTTCCATTACTACTCCACACCCTCCTCCAGTTTTGGTGGTGTTGGTAGTGTATTTTAACCACTGTGGCAAAACGATGCATGTTTTAGATCTTTTTCTGAGTAAAGAATTAACTCTAAGTTCAGGTATATGGCAAAACCAGATGATCTGTTGGAAAAAACATAATCATCATAATACTTCTTTCTCCTTCAGCCCCATTAAATATCCGTGTCACCAAGGCCAGCAGTACCTTCAGGTGTAACAATATGATGACTGTATGTACCATTAGCAGACTGGCTCAACTGCAGCATTTACATTCAGAAAAAGTACATCTCTGATAACTGCTTTATAAAAGAATGTAATTTAAAATAAAAAATCTAGATTTTGTAGAAATTTAAACCAAATTTAAACCAAAGAAACTGGTCCTATTACCACTTACATGGCTCTATCAAGTAAGACATCATTACACAGAGGTATTTATTTGACTAGGCAAAGTACACAGACGCATGTACACAGAATCATCACATACAATGGACCCTAGGAAATTAGAGCCTTGCATGACATATTATTATGTGTTTCTATGTTTCTGCAGCCTAGGGAATTGTTTCTTAAAAAGATGCCACATGAAAATAACAGCCATTAAGTCACTTTTGGTTGTCTTGTGAATTGTCTTCATTTTTATATAGATATTTTAAAATACAGTGATATTGTATATGTCTAGCTGAATTAGAATTACACTTTTCCAAATAAGTGAATTTTCCAGATAAATGAGATGTTTAACCCTTCAGAAATTGCTTACAGTAACTATTTTTAAAAGAAACAATCATTTAATGTATCACATACTTCTTTGTTTTCTGAAGTAGAAAATACAGAAGCCAAGTTAACCTTTTCTTGATGTCATAGACTACGGTTATCAACAACTTGGCAGAGGGAAACGGAACTGTATTTGGAGTTATTTGATACTATGTACATGTTTACTCTTTGCTTCTCTTCACTAGAATTTGAGGCAGTTTATAAAATTACATGTAGGAGAAAAGGAAAAGGACAAAAGACTGGAAGGAATTAAGGCAAGTGGGAAACACAGGCTGGCAAATATGAAAGGCAGGGAAAATAGCAGGGAGCAGGGATTCTTAGTACCTTGGTTGCAAGAAATGAAAAACTCCAGCCTAAAGTTACCTGAAGATCAAGGAAAAATGAATTGCCGGGTGCAGCCTATTGCAGTAGTGAAGAATGGTGGAATTGTCCTTGAGGTTGACCAGATGAGCTCCTGAACACTGTCAGGACCCTCTCCATAAATTTCTCATCCCTATTCTAAGCACGGAATCCTCATTCTTCAGCCAGTTACAGGGGATGATGTGGTGTGACTTTCAGAAAATCTGTATTTTTCTACTACTTTTTGTTTAAGAACCCCATTGGGCTAGCTTAGGTCACACAGATATCCCTGAACAAATCACTCTGGCTAGAGGGATGTTTAATATAGTCCACCCAGTCTCCTTCCAATGCCTATCTCTGCAGATGGGTAAGACTCTGTTAGCTGATAAGGGAAAGAGATAATCATCAGACAAAAGCCATTGCCACCACAGAAGAATTCCACATGGCCTTATAAAATGCTAACAGATGGCCCACATTCCCATGTAAGCTTCCCAGTGGCCAAAACAAAACAGGAAACAAGATTATTCACTTTGATTCTTGATTTCTGTAACAAAACAAAGGGAGGTGGAGAGACAGTAGCAAAGGAGAATGAATTCTTCCATGGAAGCCCAACTTTTCCTTGCACAGATAACAGCAGTGATCTCTGTAGTTTGATGGAACTATAGAATACCTGAACTGGGAATTTGCAATTCTAAAGACGTCTGGGCTCAAAGGAGGAATAGAATTGCATTCCCAGTGCTGAGCACTGGTATGCAACTCTCTGCTTCTCTTCAGGTCTCCATCCTGTAGTCAATCCCAGGGGGGTCTGGCAATCTGTCTTTGCCAGGATTCAGAAGCATCCCTGCTGCAAACAACAACAAAAATAAACAAATGAAATGTTCTGGGTCCTTTTCCCACAGCAGGGAAGACAGGTCCACATCCTACACACAGGAATTCACACAGAAAGGGCCACACAGAGGCATATTTAGACACACAAAAGAGCCCCCAGGAATCCAGGGACCCGAATAACCCCAAGGAATCCCTGGCCTTACTAGGACTGCTGCTTTTGGACACAACTAAACAGCTCAGAACAGACCAAGTGCAAAGATATTCTCAAAGAATCACAGTCATGGTTATGTGGATTGATCTGTATTCTCCTGCCAAGGTAAGCACTAAGTAGACTTTTATGAAGTCCTCCTAGTCTCAGGTCATAAGCTTTATTGTGCATGGGGTGTGTGTGGGGGGGTCATCCTCACTTCTCTTCTTAGGGATTCACCTTCTTTTGTGATAATTCCAAGCCACAACCTTATAGGAAGTGGATCCCACTCCCTGAGTTGGAACTGCTTTTCCAAGGTCCTGAGGTTACTTGCCCAACCAGACTTTCATACACCGTATCCCTCATTCTGCCAATATCATACCAGTTGCAGAGTCCCTAGCACCATGCTACCACTTGCTCAAAACTTTAGAGTTGGTTATTTGATGATTGTTTTAGAGGACAGAGATCCATGAGTCTTTGTATTTGGGTCCTTCTTTAACTGGCAGGTAACTTGCTTTATCATGTTCCTGCTATGGGTGTGCCATGCAGCAACTGCCATTTTCTAATTGTCTTCTGTAGTTTGGAAACCAGAAAAGAAGGTTTATTAGAAATCTGTACACACACGGAGCCTACAGGTACTGAATGAAGTGCTAAAAACTCCTCACAGTGTGTATGTAAGTGTGTACATGTGTGTATGTCTGTGTGCATACATGCACATGTGTGTCTGTGCATATACTTAAAGCCTTTTGGAGTTGGACACTATGGCACATTTATATGACCTTAGCAACGCAGGAGGCTGAGGCAGGAGGATCGCAATTTTGAGGCCAGAGGAAGCCTCAGTAACTTAGCAAGACCCTGTCTCAAAATAACAAAATATAAAAGGGGCTGGGGGTGCAGCTCAGCAGTAGAGCATTTGCAAAGTATGTGCAAGGCACTGGGTTTAACCCCCAAGTAGCAAGAGACAAAGAGAGAGATACCAACAATTCTACAAATCACGTGCTCTGCATCTCTACATAAAACTCCTGGATGTGTTTTATGAACAGATTGGTATCTATTCGATTGGTCCTATGTCTGGCATGAGGAATGTGCAGAAGAGAAACACCGACCTGGCTCTTCTCTGCCCAACAGATGAACATGTCCAGCTTGGATTCGGAGAGAGCCACAAACTTCCTTACACATAATTGCTCAGCCAGAGCACTCACTGGTGGTGTAAACAGAGCAGGGCTCATGTGAGTGGCCACAGAGGGAAATTCCTGCAGAAGTGAGTCAGGGTAAGGGCCATCAAATTGTGTAGCTGTCCCAAGGCCTCAGACAGCTTCTCACAGAGATGCCCCCGAGGGCTCCCTGCTTTGGTCAGGTACCTCAAGTTCATTTTTGTTTATGCATTCACATCTCTGTGCCATCCACTGGGGACATGCTTTAAAATGAAGAGATTGTGGACTTGATCTTGTAGAGCTCAGTTTTCCAATACTCCCCTGGAGGAAATCATGGGGCAGCATACAGGACCACTCCCTGGGCATAAATCCAAGGACTCAAGCTTCCCTGACCACTCTCTCCCACGCCTAACACCTGTGCATCTCCTGCACATGCTGAGACTTAGAGCACCTTTCTCTACCTTCCCAGGCCTGTTTGTTCATCTGCTGTGTGAGAATAGCAAGGCTCAGCCTCTAGCCAGCTAGATGTTATGAGAATTAAATGCAAAATGTGCACAATGCATGGCTTGGTCAGCACCCATTCTTTCTTATTTAAAAGAGAAGATAATGGCATGCCTAGATACTTTACAAGCCAGCTAAGATTGCCCTCTCCCCATCAAATTTCTCTAGCTGAGATTTTGTGCTAATTTCTTCTAGTCTTCCTTGGCACTTTGCAGTCTCCTGGACAGGCATAGTTGTGTTTTCCTTCGTATCTGTGCTACACGTGATGTGTGTGTGGGTATTGAGTGTGTGTGTGTCCTGGAGTCTGCACGTTTGCCTGTGTTTCTTCTCCTATTTTTCCAGTTCTTAACTTTACTTGACCCAGCCAGGAAGTGTGGCTTCATCTCTCTCTCAATGTCTTCACCTCCCTCTTTTCTCTCTCCTCACATGCCTTTTATACAGGGAGGACTTAATTTTGAGATGAGTTTATTTATTTACCACCGAGTGAGAGCTGTTATTGGATTCCTGGCTACTTATTAGGGATTTAATACATGATATTTTATTTAATCTCCATAACAGCTTGTGTTAGTCCATTTTGTGTTGCTCTAATGAAATATGACAGGCTGGGTAATTTATAAAGAAAATGCACTTATTTCCCATAGTCCAGGAGGCTCGGAAGTCCCAGATCAAGGTGTCAGCATCTAATGAGACCCCCCCTGCTGTTTCATCCCATGGTGGAAGGTGAGAGGTTGAGAGAGAGTGAGCAAAGACTATACTCACTTTTATGAAAACCTACTCTCTCCATCATGAACCCACTCCAATAATGATGACATTAATCCGTTCACAAAAACTCTGCTCATCACCTCTTAAAAGTTCCATCTCTCAAAACTGTTTTATTAAGGATTAAGTTGCTAATGCATGAACTTTGGGGACCACATTCGGATCATGGCACAGCTCAGGAGATTGGTCTTACTAATCACATCTTTCAATGGCTATTTATATAGCCAACAAGACTATCATGATTTACGCCACTACTAAACAAGTAAAGTGAAGTTAAAGGATTTACATAACTTGCTCAATGTTATACAAACTACCAAATGGTATCTCTATTTCCTGGGAAGACTCATCCACCCCCCATCCTGAGGGCGTGACTTATTTTTTTGTGAAGGTCCTGCTCTGCTGCCAGGAAACAGTGTAATATAAGCTCAAAAGTCCGCCTTGGATCTGTCCCCATATTTGAGTCATATGACCTTGAGCATGATCCTTAACATCTGGAATCTTTTTTTTTCCTTGTATGCAAAAATGAGAGCAATTGCCTAAGGGTGGGGACAGTAACATTTATTGAGCACTTACTATGTCCCAGACATTCTTCTAAGTGCTTTCTCTGTGTTTATTTCAGCTGAGGCTTCCTGGTATATGTAAGTAAGGTAGTAACATCACCTTTTCTTTAGACAAACTGCTGTAGATGAGTAACTTGTCAAGAGTCACACTAATAATTGAAACCCATAAAGCCTGGCTCCCCAGCCAGCATCCTTAACCATAACTGCCTCAATGAGTTGTTGAGAGAAATAACTAGAGGTACAAACATTGAAGACAAAACAGTGCCTGGCATATGGAAGAGCTTATTAAATATTAACTGAAACAATGCATGAGAATGGCCATCCATAGCAATACTAATTATATGGATAGAAGAGTAGTTTTATCAGTTTGTATCCCATAGGATTCAATTTCCTAAGATACAGATGAAAAGGTCTTTGTTTTACCCAGGAGTTCAATCAGTACTCGAAGAAAGATCCTTTCTCTGCCTTCCCCACCCCTTCTCCCTCTGTGAACCATTGGTGTCATTAAGGAACAGTTAACACACATCATCTTTCTTAGCTATTTTTGCTGCCTGCCATCTGGAGTGCTTCGGCTCTGTTGGATGTGTTCGCACTAAATCAGCAGACAAGAGCATTAACTAATTTCCCCATTTCAGATCTGCTCATTTGGGTAACGATGACCTTTAAAACTAGTGTCATCCACCCCATAACCATGTGCCATATGTTGGATGTCAGATAATAAAGCATATTAAACTTAGCGGGCTCAGTAACACCTTATGGCTGGTAGGCGATTAATTAATAACTTCCTTACCAGCATCTTGGTTAAGGTTGACAAGGCGTTTTGTTTGCCACTTAGTGTCCCTTGGCACTGGAACCTTTTCAGACCTCTTCCTGGAAGGCTTCATGGTATGCTGGGCTTTCTTCCTAAGCACACTGCATTTCATGCAAAAGAAAAATACCAGGTATTGATCCCTGAGTACCAAAGGGCTTACCTAGGCTCCCATCTATTATTCACAATACTTTTATAGGACAAGGGTTTCTGCATCCATTTATGTGTAGATAGGAGTGAAGACCAAACAGCTGAGCCATTTGTACAAGTTCATGAAAGGGTTTAGATTTGAACCTTGGTCTTCAAGTACCAATGCCACGACTATTTTAATTTGTTTATTTATTTTTGTTTTCACCAAAATGGAAGACAGGATGTCAACTATTTTATTTTCCTCATTCCCAGGGAGTGGAACTATTCCCTAGCTCATGTCTAAATCAGAACGGGAGGCTTTAAAAGTTAATTCCCTTTATTTCAGTTCTACTGCATAGGAGAATGGAGCATGGACAGTCACTTTTTAGACCTGTTTTCCTCTGACAGCCATCCATTCACAATCTCAACCAGTAGGCCGGCAGGTAGGGGCGGTCCTATACCCTGAACCATTCATCAGAAATCTTAAATCACTCCATTTCATTAATCACATGTGAGAAACAAGCATTAAGCAACTTACCCTTTCTGAACCTTAGATTCCTAAAGTCCTGAAGAAAATTACTTCCAGGCAGGGAAAGAGATATTCTAAAGTGACTACTCAGGAATGAAAGGGAACAGTGGAAAAAATTTTGTAGTTTCCTGGTTATTCAAGGTTATTTTGGTTGAAGAGAGAATTCTATATCCCCAGCACATGGATGATTCTGAAAGGTTTTTGTTTGAGTTCCATCTGAGTCAGTAGGAATATTAAATCTCTTATGATTAAAATTCTGACTTTGTGGGCATCTAATCTTTGGAACTCTACATGCCTCAACACACACAATGTTATTCTCTTTCTCTACCACTTACATATAAACCCACACGTTGAATTTTACATAAATCTATATGTGGGACCCACCACCATCATCAAATCAACTTATGGATCAACCTATATTGTTCCTTATTTTCCTCTATGCTCTTAAAGTGTTACTTAAACTTAGGTAACAATGCTTTTCCTTAGTTGTAATTTGTTTTACAACATTAGCTATAATATACATTTTGTTAAACTTTACTATACTCATTCATTTAAATAACTATTATCCTCCATGTTGTGAATGCCATAATTTATACACCTATTCTATAATCAATAGGCATTCTCCTTCCTTCCCCCAATGCCATCAAAAGCATTAAATATAGGTGCTTTGATTTCCTTACTCTAGATTCACAGAAGTCAGATTACTAAGTCAAAGTGTAAATCCTCTTAAAGTTTAATTGCTTCTGCCAGATTGCTTTCCAAAAAGGCATTTCCACCAGCAATACCTACAGTAAACTTTCTCTACACCAAATAGCTCTTAAAATGGATGTTTCAGTCTGATGAATGTAAAGTGATATTTCATTGTTACTCAAACTGTCATTTCACTCACTGCTAGTGAATTTGGGCATTTTAAAATATAATTATTAGCCATCTTGAGTTGAACTTATGTAAACTGTATTTTTGTAGACTCAATTTATTAAGCTATTTATCTTTTTCTTGTTAATGTGTACAGCATTAGTATAATATAGACATTAAGTGTCATATCTGTGATGTAATTTGTTTTTCTAATTCAATTTTCCATTGGTTTTGTTTCTGAGTTTTGTTTCATTTTGCTTTGACATAAATAAATATATCTATCTTTTAATTTTTGTATTTCCATATTTGACTAAGAATGTTTTCCAAGTAGAGTATGGTGGTGCATGTTTGTAATTCTAGCCCTCTGGAGATGGAGGCAGGAGGATCATGAATTCGATGCTAGCCTGGGCTACATAGCAAGACCCTTTCCAAAAAAAAAATTATTTCTAGATTATAACTGTTGTTTCTTATACTTCCTGGCAAGATTTTTATCCCCTTTAAAAAATAAGTAGAATTCATTCTGACTATGGGTTATAAAGATATAAATGTAAAGTAGATCCATGGATAAATAGACACTTATAACTCTGCACTTAGAGAATATGCTTTGTTCTACATCATACTGTTCTATATGATGGGGAAATTGTAAACACCATTTCTTAAATTTAAGACAAAGATCATATTCTCTAATCCTAATCCTACAATGAAGAAACCAACTAGGCAATCAATATTCCAAAGTATTAGCTTCTTGGAAATTAAGAGAAACTATCCTCAGTGATCTTAAAATCAAAAAGGCTATTAAAAGAGAAATCACAGATGATCAAGACAACAGGGAAAAGGAAATACTTTATAATGAAAATTATAAGAGACAGTAAGAGCTTTCCCACAAACCTTAAATGCATTTATTATTGATCTAAACAATAATAAACATACAAATAGAAAAGCAGAGACCAAAAGAAATTGATAACTCAGACAAAAATTATGTGAGGCCACTGTTTTGGCTCTTACAATAGACTCCAGCATCCCAGAGCAAAGCAATATGGAGTTGCCTAAGCTAAACGTCACATAATCAAACTGAAACTTTAAGGAAGCAGGCAGATTCCAAAACAGACCCATTTTATCCAGAAAACAGCAGATTCTAGTCTACCTAAGTAAGTATAATAATGAATTCTCCTCTGCTTTAATCCTTACCAAAACAGTAACCTGTGTTAGTGTTCTGTTGCTGTGATACCTGAGATAAACACGGACATATCAATGTATGAGGAGGAAAGATTTATGGATTAATGATTTCAGAGATTCCAGTCCATGGTTGCTGGGACTAGTTGCTTTGGGCCTGTTGCAGCACAGTACATCATGGTATGTGCACAGGGTGAATGAGGCAAACAAGTTTCAAGCACATTTTCTCTCTCAATAGGACATAAACATTTTTATGTAGTTTCTCTGCCTTCTAGTACAACTTATTCTTACTTCTTTTTTACAATATTGATGATGAATTATTTATCCCATGTTAATTTCAAATAACAAAAGCTATAGTTTTGTTTTTACATTACAGAATTTACTCAACAATTTTATTAGCTTTTTATTCTCTTGTATTTTTAATTAGTTTTACAATGACAGTGTTTTATGCTTCTAGTTCTTGAATATTTGTAATAGTCACTTTTTTTCCATACTGAGGGATTGAAACCAGAGCCTTACATATAGTTTCCAAGTGCTCTCCCACTGGACTGCACCTCAGCCCATTTTTTTATTATTTGTTTTGATTCAGGGTCTCATATTTGTGCACATTGCTTCTGGCCTTAAAGTTGTAATCCTTCGTTTTTCCTCTCCCTAGTCACTGGGATTATAGGTGTGTGCTACTGTGCCCAGTTTAGTCACTTAATTTTCTTGTCATATTGCATATGCAAGGACATCCAGGAGAGAAGAGTTAATAATGGTGATGCCAGATATTGCTTGATTTAGTTGTGAAATTATTTGAATGTTTTTTCTGTAGGCTATCCTTGTCATTTTTTAGTAGCATTCGTTATGACATATAGCTACTTTGTTCTATTCCACTGAATTTTGCAAATTTATTTTCAAAATTGGGAATGTAACATGATCATTATTGCTTAATTTTTTGATATACTTGATTATAACGTACTACTGATGCCACATTTATACCAGACAGCATATTTTTTCATCTATCTCTTTAATATTTGAATTATATCTGTCAGTTTTGGAATTTAAGTTATAATAGCTCCATAAAACAAAGTAGAAAAAATCCAACTTCTTTAATAGCCTCAGGTTATCTAAGTGACATAATAATTATCTGTTCTTTAAAGGTCTCTAATCTTGGTACATTTTTCAATCATATTTACCTTGCAATCTCTGCTATATATTTCTACCATAGATATCTCTGTGTATATTCATATGTGCATGTGTGCATTTTTCTCCTCTAATTTATGTGTTCCTTTATTAGTCATTAGGCCTATGTAAAAAGTAAACTTAAAACAAATTTAGTTATGGATTTAATTGACTTATATGTTTTACTAATAAATTGGGGCAAACTCATTCTATAAAATAGAATAAGAGCTCCCATTGGACAATTGCAGAATGGTGAATGGAGTAAGGTGAGAACAAGGAAAGAGAACAGTAGGGGAAAACAAAGCTGATTGGGTTGCTTCAGGTTATGGTATGGTTTAGATTATAAATGTCCCACAAAGGCCCATATGTGTAAGGCTTGGTCACCTGCCTGTGCTGCTATTGAGAGATAGAGGAAACTTTAGGACGGGAGTCTGGAGAGAGGATGTTATGTCACTAGGAGTGTGCCCTTGAAGGGAATACCAGGGCTCTACACCTCTGTCTCTCTCTCTCTCTCTCTCTCTCTCTCTCTCTCTCTCTCTCTCTCTCTGCCTCTCTCTGTCTCCCTCTCCCTCTCCCTCTCCCTCTCCTTCTCCCTTCCCACTCTCCTTTCCAGTTGCCATGGGATGAATGACTCTTGTCACTTGTAAAATACATTCTATATTGAAATAAATATGAATAAAAAAGGATAAGTCAGAAAAAAATGCATTATTTTAAAAGAAGAAGTATCAAAACAAGTTGATCATTTCAGCGGGCTTTTTGGGGCTATGCCATCACATCTACCAGGCTTTGACTCTTCATTTATTCTGCAATAGGGATGAAGAAGTTTAGGGAACCCTGACGTTGTCTGTCTGCCCCCAAAACCCACATGAGGTTCTGACAAAAGGCCCTGAATTCAACTTATCTGATATGTTGGTCTCTTTAGTTCATGGTTTGCTTCCTCTATCTAAAGTGTACACCACCGGTAGGCAGGTACCTCAATTGTCTTGTGCACAATGAGATGATTTTAACAACAATGTCAACCTATCTATCCATGCTGTAGTCCAGGTAAAGAGCCTATGATACAACCAAACTCCACAACTCTTAAAATGACACAGTCACATCCTTTGTTAGTGGCAAAGGCATTGGGTCACAAAGCATAAGAACATCATCCAGTTACTGGAAGTAAAAGATGAAGAATGCTAACCAAGCATGGCAGGATTGGGAGTCACGTACTGGGGTATACCACTACACCTGCTTTTAGTTTTCAGTAAACATCTCTCAAAATTGACTTAAGAGACTAGGTGAGACAAGGCTTGTTTTAGGGGAAGTCCCTAATACCTGTACAGAGTGCCTGGGAACAGACACAGAGGCACACTAGGCATTAGCCTAAGTCCCTGCTGGGATTTGACAGGGTGTGGGGGAAGGGAACTTCAATGGTCAACAAGACCTGTCTGTTGCCTTCTAGCCTGGTACATAAAAAGAAATGTTCACCTCACTTCCTCCACTCAGGCTCATGTGAAACATTTAATTAAAAGCAATCCCATTGAAATACTGCATTTGAGATTCTACATTCCACCTCTTCACTCACTTTCAGGTATAAAGACACACTGGATTTTTATTTAGTCAGATGTCTAACTAGAAATTGCACTTTTCAGAAAAGATAAAAAATAATGATCATCTAATTCCCTATTTTCCACAGAGCCACTTAACTTCAAGTGCTCAGTACTAATCAATAAAAGCCTTTCATCACAAAACCCAATAAGCAAGATCAAATTCAAGGGAAATGCTCAAAGGAGAGCAATGGTTGGCACCCAAACCATTTTGTAAGGTCAGAATCACTTTTCCACATGAAGTTAATTCCCACTCATGGCCCAAAGCTATTTCACCTCCTGCTCTCTGATCTCTTACTTTCAAAAGCTGAGTCCACTTGGCCTGCTGAGAATACAGGGGCTACTATGATCAGCATCTAATGAAAACCTAAAACTAGAATTAACACCAGATATGCTGTGTTACCAGCTCAGTGCCCTGTGTGAGAGTGACACTCCATCTAGACAACCTACAAGCTTTGATTTAAACAGAAAATCAGATATGAAAAATGATGTTAAGATTCAGTCTTTCTCATGGTATTAAGTTTGTACTATATTTGGCCCTAGGATTTCTGGGCTCATTCCCTATACCCTTCCTTTTTTCCCACCTTCTCCAAGAAAGATTAACACATAGGGAATAGGCATATAAAAGTCCCTTGTCAGTTGTGTTTGGGCCTCAAGTATCAGTACAAAAATTCTGGCCAACTGTGTTAGAGTTCAGAGTTTATCATCACCAATCAGCTGCCTTTGCTACCAAGCCAAACCTAGCTTTTGATTCTTACCACCTTCCTTTCAGCCACATGGTAAAAAAAAAAAAAAAAAAAAAAAGATGGACCAGTAAAAGAAAAATATTTTAGATCAACTTCTCACTCTTATAAGCTTGAGAGTAATTTAAAAAGAGAGAAATAGAGGGAAAAAGGAGAGAGAGAACATGTCTAATCATAATCCAAGTGGTCATATCCTCTAGTAAATGCAGAATATTTACTAAGTTGGAATTTGGTAATTAATATGAGGATTCAAGTATTATCTCCATGAAAATAATTTTCCTGGAATAGAGATAGCACTTAATAGATGTTTATTAATGAATAAGAGTGGATAAGAGAAAGAAAATTATAGACATATTTCTCTTATAAACTATTATAAGCCAAGTTGGAAATACACTTTCACAACCAAGAAATTAATAATTTCTTGAAACACATTCAAAACATGATGCATTTTTAAGCAGATTTTTCTTTTTTTTTCTACATCATGTTTAAAACATATCATGAAAGGTTATGTGGAATTCTATTATAAATAAGAGATCTCACATCCATTAGTATCATTAAAAATATACATAGGCCAAAAACTATTACAATCTACTCAGTATCACCATATAAACCTCTAAATAGTCTATGGCTAAAATTCAAATGCCAGTATCCTATTAAGAGCAATACAGATGATTGGAGAAAAAAGTTTTAATTATTCCCAAAGAATTCAGGAATGGGTTATTGAGAATTGCAATACAAAATGCTTGCAAATTATACTACTTCTTAATCTACTTAGAACTGTTTTGCCCTCCAAATAAGTTCTAGAAGGCCAGAGCAATTCACTCATGTCTAAAGACCTCCCACCCAAAGCCTGTGCTTGTTTAGGACGAAACCTACGGCTATGGTAGACTTTTTCTGTGGTCACCCTTGAGTGCAATGCCCCCCAGTCCATTCTAAGGATGTGGGAGGCTGTATTTCTTTGCCCCTCTGAGAAGGTCAGAATTTCCCTGATTCAAATCCAACACAAGCATTTTTCAGTTTGGAAACACTTCCCTGGTTTCTCTCTAAACTTGTGCTTATAAACTAAGAAACCAACATTTACCCCCAAATCAGCACCTTATAAATAGACACTCCAGCAATCTCACCTGTAAGAAGTCAGAGACACTGGGTCCTCTTACCTCGTAAGCATATTTACAAGAGTGAGGTTGTGTTTTAATAATCGCAAAATTTCACCTTCCTAGCTGTGAAACAGTCATGTCAGATGTCAAGCCATTTCTCTTCTGAAAAATGATTTAGTTAGACCCACCTGTTCGTGAAGAATACCTCTATTCCCCAGGGGTAGCACTTTTTTGTTCACTGGTGAATTCTCTAGTTTCTTCTGTGTGTCACATGTTGATTAGGTGAAATATAAACGAATCAGCAAATGAATTACTTAAATTCAGTGGGAAGGGTGGAAATCATTGAAACAAACAAAAAAGGAGACACCCCTTTCTGACGAAGACTTGGACACTTCATTTTGAAGAAGTTGGAGTGAGCTCATGATTTTGTAGCTGTGGGCTACATGGTTTTCATCATCTGTAATGGACTCCATGTCCACCAGATCTTATTTTGACTCAAAATGTTTCATGACAGGTTTATGGCATTAATTTCCTCCTCTTCTGTGCATGGCTTTTATATGTGTTTTTCTCTGGAAGATAAATCAACATTCTAGGGTGAGATTGAGTGTATATGTGACTTTAGGAAACCGTCTCCAGCAAATGAGCTAGAAGGGATTGTGGCCCACCACGGAATACCCACCCTGTCAGGTTTTAATCCTAATAGTCACCAGAACACATAAATAATCAGCTTTTAAAAATAAAGGTGTTTTAATGAAATAATTTCTCAAAGCCTTATTGCTGACACCGTCAATTCTGCTTCTAATGGATTTTGAGACCTGTTGTTCAGAAGTTAATCCTGTTAATAAGATTCGATTTTCTTTTTGCCTTAATAGTGTACTTTGAAATACTTATGATGAAGTCAGGGCATATTTGGTGTGCAATATGGCTGTGGTCCTGTGTGTAATCTTGGCAAATGAGGCTGAGAGGAGAATGACTGGAGAGAGAAAGCAGATGAAAAGTGAAAACACTGGATCCTGTATAATTTAGAAAGGAAAATAGGTCTCTCTTTCCTTCTGTAAGCCAAGTTCAATCTCATCCAGTCTGTGATGCATGTATTACAATCAAGGGCCTTTAACTTGAAAGAGAGCAGCCAACTCCTTCCAAATAATCTGGCTGCTTAATAACTGCATAAATGGCCATGTGTGTGATTAAAAAGAACAGCAATTTCTTGGCATAAAGCAATCCTACCTGTGCTCCAGATTTTCTTTTGGTCAAATTTCCCTAATGAGCTTTCATGTTCTTTCATTTTTTTATTCTTTTTTTTTTTTTGCCTGCCTTAGAGATATAAACTCTATTGCTCCTGTATAGAAACCTGAAACAAATTTGTTTTGTTCATCCTTTCATCATACATATGCTATTAAAAATCTATTACATATAAGAAATTAAAGCACTTAAAATCCAACAAAAATCTAATTTGGCTGTTTGAGAAAACTCATTTAAGAGGTGGTCATGCCAGTTGAGAGCTACTCCAAGTGAAGAAGAAATAGAATTCATTCAGCAGATACTTATTGAGCACCTGTTCTGGAGCAGCCTATGTATTGACCCTAAAGACAGGTAGAAATTTACATTGTGAACACAGAGGGGCATGGCCATAAACAACAAGGTCACAAATAACGACATAGTGAGGTTACAAGGGAGACAGGCTTTGAGGATGCACTTGCTTGGGACCATGCTGTGTTCAAGAAGGACATCTTGGGAAAACAGTTTGGAAAGGAAGTAAGTATAGATCAAGATGGGAAGGCTCTTGCATGCCAGGCTCGGAAAGCACAGACTTCATTCAGTAAGCAGTGAGAAAAGATGCCTTTTGGTGGGGAGGGGAGTAGAGGAAATTTATTATCCAAGATGGTGTCTGTGAACTCTAGTTAAAGTTTTGGATTAGGGAATATTTTCTTACACTTTAAAAATATTATTCCCTAACTTTCCCAGAATGATACCTGGTTGTTGTTGATGCTCTATTGAACTGAAAACTTTTATTAATATTTGTGGTTTCATTTTATAAAATTATCATAGCTGATGGATTTACAGTTCTGAAACAGTAACCAAATTTTAATAATGAAGCCATTAATACATACCTTGGCTTGAGGGTATGATATCTGTGACAATGTAATATTTGCTCTGAAAGTAGCAATCCCCAAACTAATATATTTATATCTCTCTGTAAGTTGCACAAATGTCTCCCAAGCTAGCAGCACATTGTGTTGTCTTGACAATCAGTGCTCTTCCTCAGACATTGTTTGTTTCTTCCCCTTTGCAGGAAAAGAAAAAAGAGGCTGAAAATACAAAAGAAATTAATTACCAAGATGATCTTGAGAGACTTGAAAAATAATTTAAGAAGGAATTTCAGTTTGAAAAGCTCACCGTTCCTGGGATTTCTCTGGAAAGGCTACAGAGAAGGCACCTTCTTTCCTGAGACTGATGGCAACATTTACATTTAAATGAAAACACAGATATATATGTTTGACAAAGACCATCCACTTGTGCACTTAAAATTATTCTTTCGTAAAAGAAACAGAAAATATCACGCCATGCCAATATCCCAAAAAGTAATTTATTGTTTATGAAAAACAGCATATTGTGTATCTCTTTGGCATTTTATTTTATTTTCACTTTTTAATATTTTTTGCTGCATCCATATATTGACCGAGAATCTGCCTCCTGAAGAAATGAGTGGATGCAGATTGTGTTACTTTAACTGTTGAAAGTAAAACCCCACAGTCTTAGAGATTCTCCTGTCTTCCTCCCTGCTCCCTGTCACCCCACCTGCTTTTGTTTTTGCTCTCAGGACACTGAGACCCACTTGGCCTTGTGAATTAACCTAAATTATGCACAAAGTTGAAAGAGTTGAGGTCTAGAACGAAATGTCTTGACTGCTTACTCTGTGCTTATTTCTGACATATTTTTTGCATGCTTTCCTATTTATTGGGAGACTGTTAACAGCTTCAGAAAAGGATGTTTCTGGAAAATGGTCTCCATGCCCAAGGTCTCCATGCCTGCTCTAACCACCAATGTACTAGGTTTAGGGATTTTAGGATCTGTGTGATTAGTACTAACATCTGAATTAATCTTGAAATTGTCGAGATGCGATCACTTCCCCAGTACATGCCCCTTAATATCTATCTGCTTTTTATGTCATGTGAGATTTGGAGAATTGTGTTGCTTGTTTAATGCCACATAGCTGGTATGGTTCAGGGCAGAGATTTAAACCCAGGTCATCCTGAAATCAAAGCCCCTCATGACTTTTTTTTTTTTTTTTTTTTTTTTTTTTTTGCCCAGGACTGGGGACTGAATCCAGGGCCTCACACATGTTAGGCACACACTCCACCAGTGAGGCTTACCCTCAGCCCCTTTATTTATGTATTTTGAGACAGGGTCTTGCTAAGTTGAGCAGGCTCCCTCTGGTCTCAAACTCATCATCCCCCTGCCTCTGCTTCCCAGATTGCTAGGGTTACAGGCACATGCCACAGCAGCCAGCTATGCAAAGCCCTTCACGGTTTTTAAGATATTCAGAGTAATTCTTTCAGTATAAAAAGCTGCCACCAGAACCTGTCGTGATGAATCTACTAGTTGCCTATCCACCTGCACAAGTTGCCCTCTCTGTTTCTAAAGTCTTAAGTTGATACAATTCAACAACTAATCAAAGTTTAAGGACAAGCTATGATAGTAGAGCCTGCAGCTGTATCTCTTTGGTGTCCAATCCCATCAGATCTTGGAAACTAAGCAGTGTTGGACCTGGTTAGTACTTAGATGGGAGACCAGCTGGAAACACCAGATGCTGTAGATTTGGGAGAAGGACTCAGCAGCCCACTCCCCCCAAAAAAAACAATCAGCCATTGAAAACCCTCTGAATACCAGAGAAGCACCAGCAATACTCTTTTGCCTGTTGTACATAAGGTTGCTATGAGATGGCCACTGACTCGACAGCACCTAACAACAACATGATAGTAGAAATATTTATTTCCACGTAGACCCATCTGGGCCTTCCATTTCAAATATCACAACAAGACTTCCAGGCGTTGCATAAAGATCTTATTGAAAATGACTAAGGCTGCAATGTCAGTATAAAACATTTGGGAAATCCTCAAAGCTAAATTACTCTCCTGACTTAAAAGCCAAACTTCTCTTCTGGAGAAGTTTAATTGTAGTTGACCGTCTCCTTATTTCCAGCCCTTGGGGCCAAGTTCACCCAAGCTGCTTGTTTTTCTAAGATGCAAAAATGGTTTCATGATAATGATCAAAATTTTAGTTTCACTTATTTATTCATTTATTATAAAAGAAATACAATAATATACAAAACTGATGAGCTGGATACTTGGATAGGAGAAAGCCACATCAATTGTAAAGTATCTGAACTGAGATAGACAGATAACATAAATTTTCTTCCTGCATCCACTTATTTCTTCAGGCACAAGGTGAATATGGATTCTAAACAACTAGGTTTGATTTCTAGCTCAGCTGCCCACTGACCGTGAAGCTGAGTGTCCTCACATTGAAATCAGAGACTTGGAAAAATTGAGTTTCAAAGGAGCAGAGGGCAAACATCATAGTGCATCTTTCGTGATAAATGCCTAACAGGAACCCAGTGGTAAATTGTTCTGTGTGTGAATAAGGAGCTGGTGTGAGTTTTGGATGGATCGGTGATGGCTTGAAACACAACACAGGAACAAGAGAGGGAGCCACCCCGGGACCCACTCACAAAACGTTTGCAAACAGCATTGTCACCACTGGTCCTTGTCTCCTCTGGGGCTGCCCTAAAAACATCATTTGTTGTTGTTGTTAGGTGCTGTCAAGTAGGGTCCAACTCATAGAGACTCTATGTACAACAGAATGAAATACTCCAGACACTGTGCCATGTCCAACAGTATTGTTGTTGCCTCTCTGCTATTTATAGGGATTTCAGTGGCAGATTGTTAAGTGTTTAAAATTTACTAATATACATTTCTCAACATTGTCTCTCGTAAGGCTGTCAACTCCAGTGGAGCAGAAAATATTGCCATGCCCCAAAACTTAGTTGGTTGGCACCTAATGGGTATGTTCATGATAATGGCTGAGGTTATTACTAAAGTTATTTTCCACATTCAGTTTCCTACATGGACTCTGATATTCTTTTTAAGTTTTGTTCTTCTCTATCTTCTTGGTTCCATCTGCATTTATTAGATCTTGGATCTGCCTTTGCAGTTTTCATTCATTTTCATCTTACAGTGTTTAGTTTCTTCTAGCACCTGATTCTCCTTTCCTATTCTGTACCTTATCTTATTCACCTGGACCCTTACAGTCTTACATAGGCCATTTCAAGTGTCTGGGCCTCAGTTCCTTCCATTTTAACATAGAAATAACCCAAAGGTACTGGACAGTTACATAAGAAAATGTATGACAAGCATTGTGCACAGAATTCAAGAGATATTTATTACTATCGTCACAAACTTTATGACTACTGTGAGTTCACTAGCCTGTCCTGATTGGATCAGAGCTATAGATGTCCTTCCCTCAGCCTGGAGAAATACGGTCAGGAGAAATAAACATCTGAATCATGCTGCCTTGTGTAATTTTTTTGTTTTGTTTATAAAGGTTTTTTTCCAGAAGTAAAGAGAGTCCTTGCGAACACAGAGAAAAGTGGACATTTGTACATGCCAAGCTGTACTCAGTTTACAATGGAACAAAAAGTCCATTTGCACTTAGGAACAGAAAGATAGTGAAAAATGGTACAGATGAAACTGAAATGTAATTCACTGAGAAAGAGGGGGGTAGGAAAGCATACAGAGGGGAGGAGAGGCAGGAGTAAGCCGAGATCTCATGTTCCCAGTGGCCAATATGGTACATGATTCATAAGGTCAAACTTTACAATTACAAATCATGCATAGGCCATTCCTTTAGTATGGATGATAATTCTTTCTGAGACAAGCTCTCTTTTCTACCCTTGCTCTATGTGGCCTGTCACACTCTTCGAGTGCAACATTACAATTCAGCTGTGTAAGAGATTCTAAATTTGATTTGAGGTTTGGCAAAATTAAATGTGTGCCTGCTAACTTGAAATCAAAGATGATTTTCCATTACTTCTTTTAAATATTTGCCATTTTATGGTGAAATAAACATAAGTGAATAACTAAACTCATTTATGAGTTGCAAAATGAATTCACTTCACTTACCTATTTATCCAAACAAAATAACAGATAGTGTTATGTGTACATAACCAAAAACTAAGTGATATAAATAGCAACGTGAAGAATCAAACTATCTGCAATATGCATATATAAATTCAATCCATAGTCAAATGGCTGACTGTGCTGTCAGTAAAGTAGGGTTTATTTAAGCAGCACAAACATTTTTTTATTGGAAACTTTTAATATGCAACTTAATGTGTTTCATTCTGACATGCATTTCATTGTGACATTTCCATATATGCATTTTGTTGTACATTGCACAGATAAGTTCCCCCTTACCCTCTGTGTACTTCGTCCCACCCACCCCCTCACCAAAGACCTCTCTTCCATTTGCATGTTGTTTTGTGGTAATATTTTTCGATATATCCTTGGATCCCAATTATGTTTAAGATTGAAACTTTTTCTGTAGTGAACTATCTTTTTACATTGTCAGTACTATTACATGAATTTTCTAGCCCATCTGTATTATTACCATTCTTTGGTATTATTGGTGTTATTATAATTATTTTCAGAACTATTAAAGTTGGGCTGTTCACCCTGAGGTGGCCCCCTCCCCGATTCCTCACTCCTCTTTGTTCCTCCTCTCCCTCTCCCAAGCAGCACAAACTTTTGTTCTCAAAAATATTAAGCTACTGCATTGTTGGAGAGGGAGAGTCCTGCCCCAGAAATTACAAAGGAAAGAAAGAGATTAAGAAAAAAAGGAAGAGAAGATACCAGTAGATGATTGGTCAGAATGTTCAAATAAAGGCCAGACGGTTCACAGCTCATCAAAATTCATTCTTAAGGCTGATCTCGGAGTGACCTCCCTAAGGTCCTATCATCATCTTTTCAGGCTCCTACTCTGTAATCTTTATTATTTCTCAGTATCCTACAAGTAATGGCAACGTGGTAACTTGGCATTCAAGGTCCTCCCTGGTCTGCCTCAGCCTCACCATCTGTGTTTATTATTCATGATTTCCTTTGAAACTCAGGACTTACCCAATCATTCTTGAAGCATATCTCCCCCAAAAATTGTTCCAGGAGTTTCTGTTCAGCTTTCTCATCCCACCTCCACATCTATCTTAACTTGCCCTTAACACCACTCACCCTTCCTCTCAGGTTTGTAATGTGTCTTCTGTGATCTGAAATCCTTCTGGCCCTGGAATTTCCCAACCACATTATTTGTGGTGCCTCTCCCACAGCCTGGTTAGGAATCCCTGATTGGAAATGTCCACCTCTAGGAGACCAGGGTTGTTAGAGCTCCACACAGAGCACCAGACTCAGTAGTGCTCAACAAGTACTGATGGATTGCCTGTTAGTAATATTTATTCTGGTAAAGATGAAGCTGCAAGCCCTGTAGGAAGGTGTTCTTTGTTAAGAAAACTATTTCTTCAGGGAAAGATATTCAATTCCTATAAGGTATGAAGGTTCATCTCTCTTTCACAGATTAAAAATGAGGATCAGAAGGACCAAGGTTTTGTCCAGGGTTATGAAAGTGACAGCCTTGTTCTGTTTGATTGCACCACGTGGGCAGATCCCACTCCAGCATACTATCTCAACACAGCTCAGGTTTGGTGTGGGTTCTTTAGTTGAGTTCATGTTAACTTTATTTTGTTGCTTAGAGTATTTTAAGCTCGTTTAGGGAGGCATAGTGGCTAAAAGCCACTATGGAGTGGGGGCGGATTTATCTAGTTTAAACTTAGGACTTCTTCAATATGGGGAATATTAATGTCTCATATCATAGTCATAAAAATTAAGAAATAGTCTAGTCAAAGACTCATGGCAAATGCTTAGTGGGAGGGTTTGTAAATCCTTTCTGTATTGGTTCTTAATTGAGGCTTCCTGAAATCCCCTTAATAATTCTCATGAAACCATCTATGCTCACAGAAAATGCTGAGTGACTGAGCTACTGAGTCACTCCTTTACCATATATTTTGACAAGCATGTTCTTTTAGGAGCTAGTAGGACATAATGGGTAGTTTACTGGAAAGACAGATTTTCAAATCTCATCTCCTCTGTTTTTTTTCCATCAGTTGGACTACATTAAGTCCAGGAAATTGCATTTTTCACAAACACTGCAACTGATTCTGATGTAGAAATCTAGGAGATACACATTGACAAACATGATCTAGTAGACACATATTCTAAGATGGGAAATTTAAGCCAGCATCCTAAGGATCGTTTGACAAATACACTTTTAATTGTCATACTGATTCTTTACACATATGTGCCATTGTATTAATGTGTAATTCACAAAAATCAAAAATCACAATCCTAATGTTTTAAACATAAATGTATATAGTACACATGTGTGTATATAATTCTGTCTGTATGATTCTAGTCACTACCAAGATAAAGACCTAAAAGATTTCCATCACATTTCCTTATGTCCATTCCATTCCCAGCTAATATCCAACCCCTAGTTAACCATTGTTTTTATATTTACCATCATATTCCAGTTTTACCTGTTATTGAAATTCAAATGAATGGAATAAAATTGTATGTGTTCTTAGTGCACATATATACTCAGCATTACATTACGTAATTCATTCATGATGTTGTGACGCAATATAATGCATTAAGTCTCTTAAACATGGTCTCTCCCTTTTTCCCAATGAAAGCCAACTTCCTCAGCAATATCTAGAGTAGCCTAGAGAGTCTGACCTTTTTGATTCTTGAAAGCCACAGCACACAGCCTGTAAAGTTCCAGGCTGACTCACTGAACAAGTTTCAAATGTGACCTTTGGGAAATGATGCCTCTTTTGACAAGAGCACATGTTTTCCTCTCCAGGCCAGCATTTTACATTCAATACTGAAAGTCAGCACGAGGTGGGATACATGTCCTGGGCACCATCTGTAATTAAAGATGGCATTTTTCTGAACTTGAAAAATAAACAACAACCTACAGAATGAATCAGGGCAGAGATCGTCATTGATGTAATAAGAAAAAAAAGTATTCCATTTTCAAATCATATACCTCTTAAATTACACTAGTAATTTGGTGTATCGTCTGTTATTCAGACAATTTTATAAAAATTATAGAGAGATTCATTCCTAATTAAGAATAATCTGATGGTTGGGCTTGACCCAGTTAAATTCTTATCTTTATGACATCAATCTTTTATAATGCTTCCAGAAGCTTTGGCAAAGGCTCCAGTTTTATAAGTAAAAATTAATTAATTGGGACATTAAATTTGAAAGATGCTTTTATCTTTTCCCTGGTTCATGCCTTCACAACAGAAAGCAATAATTAACAGTTTTATTCAAATATATAAAATATTTCCTTGAAGATTTCTAACCACTTTAAGTACTCTAAGCATCAAATAATATGATATCTAGATACCAATTGACAAAGGAAAGAAAATCTTTTGCAAATATTTTATTGAGAGTTCCCCTTGGTAATCACTTTCAGTGGGGAAAAGCAAGGTGGTCTGTTGTGAAGGGGACTTGAGACCAAAATGTTCTGCCAAAAATATCAACCAATTAATCTAAAAATCACAATCAATTCTTTGAAATTTTTTTGTATTGAAATTTTCCCATATTTTCTCTAGAAAATTTTCCTAGCTAAACTTATCTAGCTTGACTATGTAGAAAATAATATTTTCACTTGCATCTTGAAATTATTATTTGAATGCATCATCATAAATTAGTATTGGGTGTATCCAGATAGGTTCCATCTGTTTGATCATTCATTCTTCATTGCTTTCTTGAGTACAATACATTTGGAAGAGAAGAATTAAGAAAACCTCACAAACTCCAAGAGGTTAATAGTTTTCATCATGAATTGAGTAACTTTACCTCACCAGTGCCTGCAGCCATACCACCCTGGAATCCGATCCCATCAAATCTTGGAAGCTAAGCAGGATCCAGTCTCGTTAGTGTTTGGATGGTTGACCACTTGGGAACACCAGGTGCTGTAGGCTTGGGGGAAGGACCTGGCAACCCACTCCCCCAGAACAATCAGCCATTGAAAGCCCAACGAATAGCAGAGAAACACTGATGTAGTACCAGGCTTGGCAGTGTTGGGGAGTGTTTCACCTGTTGTACGTAGGCTCACTATGAGTCGGACCCAACTCAATGGCACCTAACAGCAACAACAACAACCACCTCGCCAGCATTGGTTGGTCAGCCTCGGAAAAGGCTTCAAATGGTGTGCTCCAACATTCTAACCTGTTTAAAAGTTTTATTAACAACTTGAAAGAAGCTAGAGAGCATGGACTGATCCTTTCAGAAAAACTAATGTGCTCACGTAACCTGAATTAAGTAAAAAAAAAGAATCTGAGTTGAGAGGAAGAAACCAGTTTGCACTTCTGAGAAGGGATAGTGATAGACATCGGGCTATACCTTTACATAAATTCCACTCTTTCTCAACAAAGAAAGGGGAAGCATGGGTTTATGTTTGTTAAGTCATTGCTGCAGATCACACAAAAGTATGAGGTATGATAAAAAAAATTATGGTGAATATTTACATTTTTAAAAATTTTAGTACAGGAAATGACACATTGCTATTAATCCCCCTGAATGTACTCCCCCCTGGCATAGAACATAGTTATCCCATCATTCTTGCCACTTTCTAATGCAGTTCCAAAAGTCTTCTTTAGTGAATGTCTTCAATTTCATCCTCCATCATGACATTGCTCCAAGTCACCTATTGCTTCTGGCATGGCAAGGTCTATCAAAGAAAACATTAACAGTGTGTCCTCATCCACCTTATTCACTGGATCTGGAGCCATATGACCTCTCACTTTTCCCCAAAGTCAAAATGATCATGGAAGGTAAACATTTTGTTTAACTTCAGGATAGTGAGATAGCCACAATAGCACAACTAAAGACACTCATGAAAAAGGACATGCAGAACTACTTCAGGGGAAAAAATGATGAGATGATTAAGAAGAAACCATATTTTGAGGAGGATCAATGGCAATGTGTAATAATTGAGCATAATTTTTTTTAAGATTTAAACATTCACTGTATCTTTTAATCACACCTTGTACATATTAGATATAGCTGCCTTCCTAGGTAAATTTGTGAGACAACTGTAAATCATGGTCATGAATTTTTTGACATACATTGTATTACTAGTTGGGGTGTGTGTTCCTACCCCTTGAATGAAGGTTAAGCTTTGCAATAAATCAATCATCAGTGGAGTGTGTTAGAAGCGATAGTGTATAATTTCCTAGGCTAGGTTAAGAGGTGGGGGCTGGGATTTAGCTCAGTTGGTAGAGCGCTGCTCTACAGTCTCTGAGGTCCCAAGTTCAATTCCCAGCACCGCAAAAATGGGAGAAGGACGTGGCAACCCACTCCCAAGGAAATCCCGAAACAATCTGCCGTTGAAAAGCCTATGAAGGTCGCTATAAGTCAGACACGATTCAACAGCACCTAACAACAACAACAAGGTTAGGAGGTTCCTATGGGACAATTGCCCTAGGAATCCAGATACCATGCTATGAGGCAGACAAAAATGCATATAAAGAGACACATATGGAGAGACACCAAATGTCCCACCATCTCCTCTGGGCTCTCAGCTAACAGGACCCACTTGCCACCATGTGAGTGAGCTATCGTGAAAGTGGATCGTTCAGTCCCTAGTTGAGTCTGGCGCATCGAAAACACATGGAAGAGAGATAATCTGCTGCACTTTCAGCTCTTCCCAAATAGGAGGTCCAGGAGCAAAATTAGTGACTGTTGTTTTAAGCCACTCAGTTTGGTGTGGTTTGTTTTGCATCATAGGTTACTTGGTATTAACACCACTGCCCTTTCTCTACGTCATATTGTCTCCTGGGAAGGAAAAGTCTGAAAGACAGGTTGGCAACTGTTTTGAAGAAAGAGCAAACATAAATATGGTTCCCATTGCAGAAGTCCTGAGTATTTTGGAGAAATTGCATGAAACTGAGCTCTAGAAAACAAGACTGGACATTTAATTTGGATTTTTCAATTGGATCCACCATTGCCATGGATTAACCCAAGTGACCCAGTTGCTCCAGAGTATTTGTAATTGGAATCAACTTAAGGACAAGCTCAATAGAAGGGACAATTGCAGAGTGTAAATCCCATGTCAACCACAGCCAGCATTTTAAGGTCAGTTCTGAGTGCCATGGTCAGAAGCACCACTGACAAGTTGACCTCTGTCCTAGGAAGGTCAATCAAATGGGGGATGGTCTGAAAATTATGTTCCATGTGGAAGAGATTAGACTATGGCACCACTAACATCCAGACAGCCAAAATCAGTGGCACAAGGGCTAAAGGGTAAGGACATGAATCAAGAACCAGGATGAAGGAAAAAGACATCTAATCTGAGGCCAGATGACTGAGTTGATTGTTGTTTTATCCATATTATTTCTGGAGAGGCCCACACTTTGAGATGCTATTCAGTTACCAAAAAAAGTGATAAACTCCACCTCCATTATAGCACAGTATTAAGGTTATTTAAAATATGTAAAAACCATATGTAAACCATATGTAAACTATGTAAAAACCATGCAAAAAAGAACAGAGACACACAACATTTATCTGCAGTTAAACTCAGAGGCTTAGGAAATTGGATTTTGGCTTTATTTTAAAAGAAAATGTCCATCAGTGGAATTCATTGCCTTGGAATGCCCTGTCTTAAAGTCTTCCTCCAAAGGTTGGATACTTGTTCATCCATGAAGTAGGAGGCATTCTGCCACATGGAAGATACAGTCCACAGCGACCTCCAAGTTTCTTCTGAGCCCTAAGGGATTGCACTGACAGCTCCAATACAATCTTCCTTAATGGCCAGTGTATCTTAGAAGCCCAGAATGAGCCTGTTCTTATGCCAGTAAGCATTAACATTTCTCTAACACAGAAGCAAGTCTTATAAGTGAGGGGGATAGCAGGGCACCCACATTCAGGCTTTGAAGTTTTGCAATCAACTCTCTTCTCTCCCCTTCACCACCAAAATAGACCTCTGAGTTGAGATTCAGAATATTCTCAAAATTCATCTATGCAGAAAATGTTGTCTGTCAGACAAATGCTTGCACATTAAAGAAACTATGAGCATTCAATATTCCGCACCAAGTGTTGAAACCAAAACCCAAGGGCATTTTGTCCTTTGAATCAGAAATGTTGTCATGTATCTTCCTCCCTCTCCTACTTCGGTGTCTATAGAGTTAGCATTAAGAAGGAGGAGATAGTTTGTAATAGTTAAGATTTAGTTTAGATTTCAATTTTATTCTTTAATAGCTTAGCAATTTGGACAAGTTAGTTAACGGCTCAGAACCACATTATCTATACACAAAATGGAAGTAATAATGGTTATCTCCTGGAGATGTTGTGAGAACTAAATAAGATAAAATGTGTGCCTGGCCCAGGACAAGCAGGAAATTAATACATAGTTGCTTTTTTCCTCACTGGTTGATTTCTTTGGGCTGTTTCTAGGAGACTGAGAAGCAAGCATCCCCCACCCACTATATCTGTGTCTTCTTGAGATAGACATCTGAAATATAGTTGCCAGGAGAAACGACACTTAGAGGTTTGAGTCTTTATAGTGGAGAGAACTGCAACTCTTTCCATTTTCATTTTTGTTCTTTTATTTTTCTTCTGAAAGCATTGCTAGCTGGTTACTCACCTCAACACCTATCCTCTCTGAGCTCCTCAATATCAGAGCTCCAATTTTGGTTGGAGGGCACATTGCCTGCTATTTGATTCCATGTTGGCTGCTATAATAAAATACCATAATCTCAATGGCTTATACACAATAGAAATTTACTTCTCATAGTTCTGACAGCTGAGAAATTCAAGGTCAAGGTGCCGGCAGATCCAGTGTCTGGTAAGGTCTCACTGACTCCAAGATGGCACCTTCTTACTGTGTCCTCAGAGAGCAGAAATGCCCAAAGAGCTCTATAGGGCCTGTTTTATAAAGGCACGAAGCTCATTCATGAAGGAGCTACCCTTTCCACCTAATCACTTCTGAAAGATCCTGCTTCCTAACACCATGTCCTTGGGGGTTAGAGTTTCAACATACAAATTTTGGTCAACATAATCATTCACTCAGACCTGCAGCCATAGCCCTGTGGCATCTGATCCCATCAGATCTTAGAGGCTAAGCAGGGTCGGGCCTGGTTAGTACCTGGATGGGAGACCACCTGGGAACACCAGAAGCTGTAGGCTTGGGAGAAGGACCTGGCCCCCCCCTCCCAAAAATCAATCTGCCATTGAAAACCCTATGAACAGCAGAGAAGCACTGACAATAGTGTTTCCCCTGTTGTACAGAGGGTTGCTATGAGTCGGATACCAACTCGACGGCACCTAACAACAACAACAACAATCATTCACTCAGTTGCACTCCTGTAAGAGAAAAGGTTGTATTTTTCCACCATTCTTTTAGCAAAGCGTTGCTGTGGCTCACATACTGTCCCAGCAGGTGCCCAAGGACGTGATACAGTCTGATCTATGCTTAAAAGTCACCAGCTTAGCTCCGAAGGGGAAGTCTTCATTTTGCCATTATCACCCTAAGTGTGTGATCGAGTTAAAAGGTTGGATTCAGGATTACTGCAAATTCAAAGAAAGGAGGCACCATGACAAGCACCCGTTACCAATGTTCACACTGAATTAAGCCACTGTTATTTTATTTTCCTACATATACAGCCAAATCTTATTCTAACCAAGAAACATGAAAAAGCCTCAGTGAGAAGCCTGTTGGAAGTAAAGCTTCCCTATCCACTTTTTCTCTGAAGGAAGCAGGAAGTTTTCTTCATGGAAGGTCACAGGTGGCAGTCTGTAGGGGAATGGACACGAGGGATGTTGGCAGTGGTCAGTTTCCACATCACAGAGCACAAAAAGAACCTACTCTTAAAAGAGAAATTATAGAGACTTTAATAGTGGTCACAGCCTACTTTCCCTATTCCTTCTCTTCCTTCTTGAACATCATTGAACACTTACGATGTGACAAGCACTGGGATAGGCACCAAGGATAGCGATCCTTGACCTCAAATCAATCTCAAACTGGTGGAGGAAAACAATTCAAACAAACAGAAAGAATGGCCACAGGGTATGGAAAGCCCTGTGGAAGCTACTGGTGTAAGGATCTAGAAAAATTCATCTATCTTGAGTTGAAGAAAGGGAATCGAGGAAGGCTTTACCATGGAGTTACCTGCACAGGGTATGAAAGGTGTTCAGCTTCAGCCAAAGAAAGAAATGATTTGCATTCCAAGGTCTGCAGCCCTAACTGACATTCTCATACTCTATGAGGATGGAGTATTGTGTCATCTTTACTAATTTCTCTCCAGTCTTGGTGTTTATCCCAGCCACATTTAAATCTGGCTTTAAGGCTACTCAAAATCTGAGCCACTCAGCCAGTGTTGGATAGAGACAAGTGAACACTTTGGGAAGTTTGTATGTGGTAATTACCAGTTTAATCTCCACAGCCTTGTGATTTGTGAAACAATCTTCCACGTCACCAGCAAATTAGCTGAGACAGTGCTCCCATTTGTCTTGTTGTGGGTAGGGGCAAGGGCACAGGAACCTGACAGAGGTTCCAAGGGCACCTCCCAAGATGGAAGCCTTACTCTCAGCAGGCAGAGAGAGCTTGAACCACATTTCCAAGAAGTTTGGGGCCATGAGTGATTCTGAAATGGGTTAAATAGGTAATCAAGCAGGATTGTATGGGTTCTTTAAATCATAATATGGGTTCTTAAATCATAATAATAATACTTATTTTACTACTTGCCTGTAGGGAATAAACAAAAACATTAAGGATGAAGGAGCTGAGGGTGGCAACTGTGGAAAATTCACTATATGTCAGGCTATTAATTTAAGAATTTAACATATATCATCTTATTGACTCCTTATAATAATACTCTAAAGAATATACTAGAACCCACATTCTATAAGTAAGACTATAAAGGAGTGTCAGAGGTTATGACAGCTTTCTTGGGTCACATAGGGAACAGAGGATTCCTGAACCCTCTACTCCAATCCACCTGTGTCCCTTGTCCACACTCCATTCTGTCCCCTCACACCAGAGCACATTTTGAGCTCCAATTCAAATCAACTCAATGGGGCTGAGGTGACACAATTATGAGGAAGATAGAACATGACAGAGGCCAATCCTGAAGACGGAAGAGCGATGATTCTCAGTGTTTCTGTTTCAGGAGCTGTGGAAACGCCTTCCTTGGTGGAGAACAGCTACTGGGAAAGGAAGGTTTGGGGATGTTTTACTTTCCCATCCCAAAGGAACATGAGTTGTTTCTGGTTTCTAACTAGGCGAAATAATTATGTGTGTTCCCTGCTTGTCCTCTGTCCGATAACATTTTCCAAACCATTTGCTAATTTCCCCCAGAACAACAGATTCTTAAAAAGAAACTAAAACAGTGATCTATTCTCTAGGTACCCTTTTACTCTAATAGTCTGGGTTGGAGGAAAAGGAAACACACTATATTTCCTCGGTTAATGGGTGACCAAACAGATGACTTCGCAGAGAACAGGAGAAAGGACAAAAATATCCTTTCTATGCCACAGGAAACACATAAACCAAAACAAAACTCAATATCACTGTCATATGCTCCTGGGTGCCCCCCTGAAGGCAACAAAGTCACACTCCAGGTTTGGCTGTGTTATAAGCTTGAAAGCTTTCTTTCCTTTGCCCCTAAATTATCCAGAGCTATTTCATCTCTCTCACTCAGAAGAGTTTTGACAACCCCTTGGGCACATAGGAGATGTCTGGGTACAGCAGTGAGAACACAGAATTTGAAATCATTACGTGGGAGATTAGATCTGGCCCCGTGCTTCCTACCTGTGTGACTTCAGGCAAGTCATCTCGGGGAGTCTCAAAAGGTTTTGGTGTTGTTAGTGTTAGGTGCCATTGAGTGAGGTCCAACTCATAACAATCTTATGTACAACAGAATGAAACACTACCCGACACTGTGCCATGCACACAATCTTTTTATGTTTGAGCCCATTGTTGCAGTCACATGTGCCACATGTGCAACTGGAGGTCCCAGGGGCTTTATTTTTCCATTCCCATCAGGAAGATAGACTCTTGTTTGAGGAGGCAAGTCTCCCCTAATATTTTCTTGAATGTCTTCCAGCCTGGGGGACTCATTTTCTGGCACTATATTTGAGTTCTTCTCTACTATGTATAAGATTTTCAATGACTAATTATTTTGCTGGGGCTGGGATTTAGCTCACTTGGTTAGAGCGCTGCGCTGCAGTCTCTGAGGTCCCAAGTTCAATTCCCAGCTCCACAAAAATGGGAGAAGGGCCTGGCAATCCACTCCCAAGGCAATCCCGAAACAGTCAACCATTGAAAACCCTGTGAGGGTCACTATGAGTTGGATACCTACTCGATGGCACCTAACAACAACAACAACAACAATAATTGGCAGTGGGATGCTGAGTCCTTCTCCATAGTTTGTCCTAGTCTGGAAGATCAGTTGAAACCTGTCCACCATGGATGGCCCTGCTGGTATCTGAAATATCAGTGGCATAGGTTTCAGCATCATAGCAACCCACAAGCCCCACAGCATGACGAGTTGACAGGTGGGGGGCACAGTGTTACAGAGAGGAATTAATACACATGTGGCATTTGCAACCTGTTGGGCAGTCTATAATACAAGAAGAAAGAAGTAAACTTTGGGTCATATTATTAGCAAGTACATAAGGGAAAAGCCATAGAAGAATGTTATTGACAAATAAAATCATATTCCCTAATCCTTGAGCACCTACCATTTTCCAGGTATTCTGCCTCCATCCTAGGAGGTGATATTTGCATGTCTCCTTCACACATAGAGTGAAACGAAGAGGCCATGAGTCCTTGCATGATTACAGAGCTGGCAACTGGAAAAGTTCTGATTCAGATCCTGCTTTATCTAACCCCAAACCCCAAACACCTGCTTGACCACATTTGGTTTTCATCACAATTCAAATAGAAATTGAAGGAGAGCTGATACCAGTGCCATCATGATGATTAATCTTGATTATCAACCTGATTGTGTTGAGAACACCTAGATTGGTAAACCACACCTCTGGGTGGACAAAGGAGGGAAAGGAGAAAGCCAATGAGCACAGAGATTCCCTTTCTCTGCTTCCTAGTTGACACGATGTGAACTGCGCTGATCCACCTTGCCCTAGAAGACATGATGGACTGAAATTTCTGAAACCGTGAGCTAAAATAAGTCCTTCCTCCCATAAGTTGTTTTTCTCAGGTATTGCCAGAAGGAGTTATATAATATTATGAAATGTTTAATGTTACAAAGAATGCTGATGCCATCAGTAACTCTCAGCAGCTGGCTCATTTTCAGACCATGGTACACTTGGATTATTTAGAGGCTGTAATTCATTCCTTTTTGGAGTCTGTCTTCTGCTAGATAACACCCTTTGGACTGGGGTTATCTCTGCTGCAGTGGACACAAGAAGAAAATCAGTGAAGACATCGGAAACATGAGGAAACCTTTGATTAGACTCTGAACCTCTCTTTGGACATGCTCAGGTTTAAAAATGCCTTCTTCACATATAAAGACAAAATGAGCACAAACAAAATCTGGTGCATTCAGGAACAAGTCTGTAGATGGATAATCCTACTGTGCCCAAATCAATTTCCTGATTTTGATCACGCACATGGTGATATAAGATGTCACTATTGGGAGAGACTACATGATGTGTTTGTGAGATCTCTTTATGCTGTTTTTAAATTTCTTTTGAGTGTATGATGCATTTGACATAAAACTCTTAATGCATTCTGTCCAGGCCATGGTGGCACGCATCTATAATTCCAGCACTCAGGAAGGTGAAGAGGATCATAAATTTGAGACTAGCCTGTGCTACATAGTAAGACACTTTCTCAAGGAAATAAATAAATAACAAAATGCATTTGGTTAGTGAAATTACTTTAGCTAATGAGAGGAAGAGGTTGTTGCACTAGTTATATTTCTGTTACTGTTGCAAAATGTTTGAGATGGCAATTTAGAAGAACAAGAGGCTGATTTGGGCCCATGGTTTCAGAGTACTAGTCCATGATTATTGCCTTGTTGCCCTTGGGTCTGTGGCAAGGCCTTGCATCATGGTGGGAGCACGTGCCAGAGGAAGATACTCTCTTTATGGCAGCTGCAAAGCAAAGAGAAAGGCACAATAAGGGCCATGTTCTCTCTGAGGTCCCAGTCTCTTATGACCAGAAAACTTCCAATTAGGCCTAACTTCTTAGAGTTTTCAATACCTCCCAATAGTGCCATGGAAGGAGAACAAATTCTTGAACACAAGGAGCTTTGGGGAATACTTATCCCAACCACAGTGCTTGTCTTCATCCATTTTTGATTATTACAACAAAATACACGAGGCTGGGCACTTTTTAAAGAAAACAGGATCTATTTAACTCACAATTTTGGAAATTTGAGAGCATGGCACCAACATGTGCTCAGTCTGGTGAGGTCCCCCTTGGCTGTGTTACATGGTAGTCAATGTCATGTTGGGAATACATACAAGAAGGAGAGATCACATGGCAAGACAGAGTCAGAGCACAGGGAAGGGCTAGTCTTGCACTCTTATAACACCTATCCCATGAGAATTGAGCAGCACCCCCTAAGAATTACCTTAATTTCTTTTGAGGGCAGAGTCAGCAGTGACTTCAAAACCTGCCACTAGGCTCCACCTCTTAAAAGTTCCACCATTTCCTAACATGGTTACACTGGGGATTAAGCTTCCAACACATGTACTTTTGCAGGACACATTCAAAATATATCCACAACATAGCAGTGCCCAGGAAACCACACATTTGTATCATTATTTCTTCCTTCCCCTTTACAAAGTTTATTGAGTAACCAGTATGTGTCAGATCACCCAGTAGAATTTTCTTCCTCTTATTAAATATAATCTTCACATAATTCTGTGAGGATAGCATTATAGGGGCCATATATAAATGGAGAAATTGATGATGGTCATCACACAATCGATATATGTTCTAACCTGGTTTTGTCAAGAAGAATCTAGCTTGGATTTTACAATGTGTACCTTATTTCAGCCCCATGTGTCTGTCAGGTTGTCATGCTGTAGGAGCTTGTGTGTTGCTGTGATGCTGAAAGTTATACCACTGGCATCTCAGATACCAGTAGGACCACCCATAGTGGACAGGTTTCAACTGAGTTTCCAGACTAAGACAGATTATGGGGGAGGACTCCACAGCCCACTTCCGAAAAGATTGTTGTTGTTGTTAGGTGCCATCGAGTCAGTATCCAACTCATAGCGACCCTCATAGGGTTTTCAATGGCTAGCTGTTTCGGGATTGCCTTGGGAGTGGATTGCCAGGTCCTTCTCCCATTTTTGTGGTGCTGGGAATCGAACTCGGGACCTCAGAGACTGCAGCGCAGTGCTCTACCAACTGAGCTAAATTCCAGCCCTCCAAAAAGACTAGCCATTGAAAACCCCATGAGGAGCAGAGAAGCACTGTCAAATATACTGCTGGAAAATGAGCCCTCCATGCTGGAAGGCATTCAAGAGACTACTAGTTGCCTCCTCAGGTAGAGTCAACCTTAATGATGGGGATGGAGTAAAACTCCTGGGACCTCCAGTTCCTAATGTGGCAGGATTCAGAATGAGAAGAAACGCAGTGACTGCAACAATTGGCTCAAACATAAAATAGATCATGTGCATGGCAGAGAGTCAGGTAGCGTTTCATTCTGTTGTACATAGGGTCTCTATGAATCGGATACAATTCAACAGCCCCTAACAACAACAAATAATAATGGTGACCCAAAATAGAAACATAGAGAGAAAGCCCAGTGCACATAGGTGGTCACAGAAAGTGGCTCAGGAACATCTGTGACAGCCTCTGGAAATGGAAGTACTTCTGCAGGAAGAGAAGAGAGGTGAGCATGTCTCAAGGGCAGGATGCTTTTCTAGTTAATACGGTTACTGTCATAATACTTATGACTCTGGGGAGTATCCCAGAGATTGAGTTTTTCTGAGATAAAGAGACTTGAAATGGAAACTTGTGTCACTCAAAAATCCACCTAAGTCCATTGACATTTTTTCTTTGTCAGTATGCACCAACTAAACAAAGCTGCTTGGTTGACTTCAAAAGGTTTTTTAAGTCAGCCAGGTGCAGTGGCACACACCTGTAATCCAAGTGACTCGGAAGACAAAGGCAAGAGGATAGAAAATCAGAGATCAGAAACAGCCAGCACAACTCAAGGAGACCCTTACTCAAAATAAAAAGTAGGAAAGGGACTGGTGATACAGCTCAGTGGTAGAGCACTTGCTGAGCGTGTGAGAGTCCTGGGTTCAACCCCAATACCATAATAAACAAACAAACAAACACACATCAAAAAGAGAGAGACTTTAAAGTCAGGACCATTGTTGGGCAAACTACAGTTCTCTACCAGTGCATATGTCCCTCCTTACTCTTCCTGAGGGTACCCAGTTTCCATCTGAGCATTCCTCTCTTCACAGCATCCCACAGGCTCAGATCTCCTCCTTCCAGCCATAGACTTGGTCCTAGTGAGTGCGCCCCACAGGCATATCCCATTTTTCCAGGCAATGGGAAATGGTAAGCAGCAACAATTATTTCCCTTGCATACTTGTGACCCAGGAGAGTCCACATGAGACCAGAACTTGTTTATTTTCAGTTAGAGGAAAATTTTGTCTCTTGCTTATGGAGAGAAGAAATATGTGGCCACCAAAACTGCTTAGAAAATATTTTGTCATCGGGATGAGCTAACTTTAATGTTAAACTAAAATCAAAAAAGTAGAAGTAGCAGCGTGGGGGTAAAAAAAAAAGTGTTTGATGAGTTTTTGAATTATTGCATCAAACTCGCCCTGAAATGTGTGAGCTGCTGAATTTTCCAGTCATTTGCTCTAAAAGTTCTCTTATATCACCAGTCATTTTATATTGAGCTTTCTAGTACTTGGGATATAAATAATTAAATTAATCTTTGTAAATAGAAATAAATTTAGTTATCATTATGAGGTTGTGGGAATCCTAGGAAGCCTTTAGAAGGGAGAATCCGAGTGCAGAGAAGCCTGACTTGATCCAAAGTACTAATTTACCAGTCAAGAAAAATTAAAGCTGTGTTCAACCTCATCAAAATGCATCAAGCTCATATGTGAACCTCTGTAACCTTTTATTTCATGTTTCTTTTCCCCTCTGAAGGCTGATCCCCTTACCCTTCCCATTCTGAACATCCCAGCCCACTTCACCACTCTTTAAATATCCTATACTTACTTTGATATTAGCACTTAAAACACTATTTTGACTTCTTGGATTACCTTCAATGTTCTATCACTAGATTCTGAACTTTTAGAAGGCAGAGATAGCTCCTTTATGTCCCTGTCTCCTAGGCAACCATATAGAGTCTGGGCCATAAATATGTGCTGAATATATGGAAAAATAGATGAATAAGCTATGAAAGTTAGCTTGTTAGTAGGAAACCTATGGACAACTCACCAGGGAGACAGAGGCCACTTCACTGCAGTTTTAGGGTCACCACATAATGCTCAGACTGTGCCCATGGCACCCTCTCCCTCCTTTGTAGGTCATTCCAGTTCTGCAGCCTGTCAGGTGCATAATGGAAAGTACAAATGGTAAGAGCCAAAAGAAAGGGAAAAAAGTCTTTCAAACAGGCACAGTTCCACCAGAGATTTGTGCAGCAATTTTCAAAGTGAAATGGAAGGGGGAAATTGATGGCATAAAATATAAAATCACAGGGAGAAGTTTCCCTTTGTATTGTATGGATTCTTGCAGTTACTGTTATTGCCAAATGAATGTTCCCATTTTCTTGGAAGAGCCATATGGCACTGGGCATGTCACCAAGGTGCAATTTGATCAGCGTTAAGTGATGCTGTTGAGTTTGGAGTCCAGGATGGAATTTTAACCGGAATAGTAAAGCAGTCACCATGGAGCTTTTCTAACTACAAGAAGTGAAATATTGGCCCTGGGGTTGAAAATGTGGCTCTGGGCTCATCATTGTACAATTATCCAGGTTGCTGGTGATCAAAATAAGACCTAGACCAGTAATGAATCTCAAGTGTCTTCTAAACTCATATTTTTAATGTTCTTCATCAATTCTTGGACATTTTTTATGTGCTCTTTTTCCTTTCACATTTTAGCTTCTTTGAAGTCAGAATGCTGTCGGTTTGGCAGACAAAACCCTTAACATAGGTTCCATTGACTATAAATATGTATTAAGAGTTGCAGAATGAGCTCATGGTAGGGGGAAGTCCCCATTACAATAATGGTATGGTCTTTTAGGAAATGCTATATCAGCAGCAGTATAAGTATGGGAAAGAATAGATATTAGTAGCGCTAAGTGACAAGTGACTCTGAAAATTTCAACTCTGATATTAAGAGATTGTATTAAGACCATAGCCAACTTATTTCACTTCTTAAAATAAATGCAAAGAATTATGTATGACTAAATCCATGTCTAAATATATCTAACAGAGATTTTACCATGAGTTTTAAAAAAAATCTCAAAATGATAAGAAATCACAATTTTATATTTTAATTGGCAGAATTTTTTCTTTTTTAGTTTTGCATATAATTATGGTCTCCTTAAAACTAAGAGTTCCTAGATATAATGAAACAAATTATATGGTGAGTACAGTGTCAGATTTCAAGTTGATAAAATATCTTCCAAAATCAATTACATAAAATCAATTAAATAGGTGGCCTAAAATGCTTTTCTGCAAGCGATTACTGTTAATGTTCAATATTTAAAAAGACAAATGTTATTTTAAATTTTATTCCATTAAAAATAGAAATTGAAATGACATAGAGCAAAAGTGGAGATTGCCTATATTCCATTGAAAAGCCCAACATAAACTTGCAAAGGACGAGGTGGATTGAGGTTTAACTCAGTTAGTACAATGCAACTCTATGCTCTCTGAGGCCCTGGTTTGAATCTCCAGCACCGCAAAAACAGGAGAAGGACCCAGCAGCCCAATCCCAAAACAATCAACCTTGAAAATCCTGTGAGGAGCAGAGAAGCACTGACAATAGTGCCAGGCATGGCACATTGTCAGGGAGTGTTCTGTTCTGTTGTACATAGGGTCACTATGGGTCAGACCCAACTTGATGGACCCTAACAACAAGGATGAAGCAGACATATCTCTCTTTTCCTCAAGGCACATGGATTCACCTCTGAGTTGGAAAGAGTAGCCTGTGGTTCCATCTCCAGAGATTGTGTTTTAATCAGAATCTTTGGGTTTCAAAGGTAGAAGGGCACTGTGTTAGTGAGCTGTCTATCACTGTGACAACATATCTGAGAAAATCAACTTATAGGAGGAAAGATTTCCATTAGCTCTTGGTTTCAGAGGTGTTAGTCTATGGTCAGCTGGCTCCATTCCATTGCTTTTTAGGCCTCTGGTGGGGCAGAATATCACGGCGTAAGCATATTGTGGAGAAAAGCTGCTCACTTCAAGGAAGCCAGGAAACAGGGAGAGAGGAATGGACTGGAGAGAAAAGAGTCCTCTCAAAACACTTCCCCAGTGATTGAAGGTATTTCCTCCCATTAGGCCCAACCTCCTAAAGTTTATACCACCTCCTGATAGCCTATGAATCCATCACTGGATTAAGAGTTCCCTCATGATCCGATCACTTCCTACAGGCCTCACCTCAGAACATTGCTGCTTTGGGGACCAAGCCTCCAACATTTGAGATTTTGAGGGATATTCCAGATCCAAAGCATAACAGGCACCCACACAGAGGTCTTCCTTTTACAGATGAAGCAATTACCTCAAGGTTGGTTCTGACTTTGAAATCCTTCACAAGATTGTCTTCAATCTAAGACTGTTCCTACACAGTCCAAAACATAAAAGAAAAATAAGTAAGTGTAAATATCACCTGGGCAATGGATATCAAACAACCTCACTCTACTTCAGCATCCATTTGAGTGTCTTCTTGCAGTAAGCAATTTGCCAGAGTATCTCAAGTAACTGCACACTCGCGGACCCTATTGCCTAACTTCACAGATGAGAAAACTGAAGCTGTAAAGGTTACATGCTTTGTCCAGGATCACAATTACCATGAGAGGATGTTGTACAGTTCTCATATTGGCACACGTTAGGGAAAGACAAATATGAAGACTCACAGCATTAGATAGGGTGCTTTGGAAGATACTTGGTCAGAAGAGGTTTCTTAGCTCCACACCTTTGCTTGTGGCTGAGGTGGTCATCTTCCCCAATCCCCTACCCTATTTCCCATGGTCAACTCCTACCCATGAGTGAAGCTTCAACACAGTGATCAGTTCCTCCAAAAAGTTTCCAATGCTGAGCTCCTGGCTTTCTCTTCTCTGCTCCACTCAGACCTCTGATTTTCCTTTATCCTTGCATCTGTGTTTCTGTATCTCAGATGATCAAGGGGGTCATTAGTGAGCTCACTGAGGACAAGAAGCATCCTTTTCATCTTAGATCCCTGAGCCTAACAGAGATCCAGATACATTCACAGGCAGCACTAGTGCAGGACAGGCAAATAAGTGCAGCTGTTCTGTGAACTAAGGACTTACATCTGCCCTCCATAGTCAGAGATACTTCACTTCTCTACAAGAACAGCCACAGTTGAGATCTTTGGAGTCCAAGGGCATGTGAGTCAGAAAGCAGGTCTAGAACCCTTTACCATAAGTTCCCCTGAACACACAACTGAAACTAGATGAGGGTACTGTATGGAAGACAATCAGGGTATACATGCCAATCACCTTAGAGAATAAAGAAATCAAGGCACCCTTAAACCATTAGAAGTTCCTTCCTCAAATGCTGTTTTCCTTCTGTTTTATAGGGCCTAATTTTATGTGCATCACTATGTGGACTACTATGGGATGGCACTGTATGAGCAAGCTGTGGAAGCATTGAGGAATGACAAAGAGCTGGTGACTGATGCCAGGGATTTCAAGGATCTAGGATATTCCCACTTTCTTCTCTGTTTTTGTTTTACTTTTCCACAGCATCCTAAAGTATCATTAAAAGAACACCCTTCAACATTCCACTCCTAGTTATTTGAAAGTGAGATAAACATACCACTGGAAAGCATCTATTCAGCCTTGCAAAACTGACCCCCACCTATTGCTCCAGCTTTTCCTCTCTCCTTCTCCCCTTTCCTCATCCACCAGTCACATCAGCTCCCTCCTCTTCCTGAACATCCCACAGACCTCTCTGACTCACACCCACCTATTGTAGGAACTCTTCATTGTTCCCTTTTCAACTAACCAAACTTCCCTCCTTTACATCACAGCTAAGTATTATTCCCAGCAGGAAGCCCTTCCTGATCACCTTGGTCTACATAGGATATTTTGTTATTTGCTTTTGTTGCATCCCATAATTCTCCACTGGAGCACTTGTGACCATTGAAATTAAATTATGTATGTAATAATTGTTGTTGGGATTTAGCTCAGTTGGTAGAGCACTGCGCTGCAGTCTCTGAGGTCCCGAGTTCAATTCCTAGCTCCGCAAAAATGGGAGAAGGGCCTGGCAATCCACTCCCAAGGCAATCCCGAAACAGTCAGCCATTGAAAACCCTATGAGGGTCGCTATGAGTTGGATACCGACTCGATGGCAGCTAACAACAACAACAACAACAACATGTAATAATTAGTGTGATAATTGTCTCCCCCTTCTGGCAACTGCCTAAGGGCAGAAACCGCTTATGTCTTTTCCACTAGTCTATCTTCAGCACACAATATGGTGCCATTGATGCTCAAAAATACAAGTTAGACGAAGAAAAGGAATCAGTGAGTGAATGGAGAAATAATGATTCCTTGGTTTCTGCTTAGAGGATTGAGTATCCTGCAGTACAAGATAACTTATATTCGTTATTCTATGCTTCTTGCCCTGCTCACTGTTTACCCACCCTGCAGCTGCTTTCTCAAAGAATCTCTGAATCTCTCCTTTTTAAATCATGCAAACTTGCTGTTGGGAATGCCCACAGATGCACTCTACAAACACACAACTCACTCTGAGTGATCAGATTGATTCGGAATTAAGGACCATTCAGATGCTTCATTGAAGATGCCATCTGGGATGGTATTGCTCTTCGGTGGTATAGCACGCACATTCTGAGCAAATCTGTCAGAATGAAAAGGTAACTCATCAGGATGGCCATCACTACATCTAGATGTACATGAGGCTGCGGGTTTTGTTTCCCCTGCATGAGGTGCTGAATGAAGAAGGGCTGCTTCTTTCCTGTTTGTAAGTGTCAAGAGAAATAGAAAGTACAGGAGCATGCAGAAAATGGTTCTGCATGCCTTTGCCCATCTCACTGAAAATTTACAGTCCTCAAGGTTGTCGATGGTTCTGGAATTTATGCCCTTTGGCAGAAGTGGATTTCAATTCTTACATGGCCACTTGGGACTCCTGAAGTCATTCAGTGGCTAGTTTCTTGAACTCTCTGAGATCCAGCCCCCTTATCCATAAATTCTCGATCCCCCACTGCAGGGAGTTTCAAAGATAAGGAGTGTGTAGAATCTGATGTGTAATACCTGGGACTTACTTTGTTATCCTTATGTGCTATCTAGTCATAGCAACCCTCATAGGGTTTTCAATGGTTGATTGCTCAGGGAGTGGATTGCTATGTCCTTCTGTTTTTGCCATGCTGGGGATTGAACCTGGGTCCTCAGAGAGTGCAGTGTAGTACTCTACCAACTGAGCTAAACCTCAGCCCTGTGCAACTTACTAGAGAATCAAAATGTTTACCAAAACAAGATTAAGTCATGACGTCTTAGGTTTGGACAGCAGAGAAAGTAGTAGCATTGGTGCCTTTGACTACATCTTAATGGTTACAAAAATAAAATCATTCTAAGCACCACTGACAATAGTATGCTATCCAACCAGCCCTGGTGGACACAGAGGAGATAGTTTTCTTATTCTCATGATGTAAATACACCCATCATGGTCTGCTTCAAACTAACAACAGTTCAATAATTAGCTCTCAAAATTTCTGCATATATAACAATGGTATCTTGCAAGCCAATAGAAGCCAGCTTCAGTAAAACTCAATAGGAATACATTCATTTCCTACCCACTGTCCTGGGTTGGTGCCAAGCCTTGACTATGCAGGGGAAAAAATCAGAATCCAAGGCTCTCAGTGGATGGCTGTTCCCTCAGCCATTCAGAGGAACACCTGGTGATACCCCAGGTGCTGCCTGCTTTCACTGCATTGGTTCAGCCCCATGGCAGAGACACCCTGATGGGCAGCATACCATTGTCATTTCAGGAAAAGCCAGGATTATTCAGCAGGCTCTTTTGAATTGAAAATAGCATTTGAAAAGGATTATCTTAGGCAAAGTCATCAACTGCCATGTACTCATTGAACTTAAAGCAATGCAAGACTGATTATTTTTGTAGTCTATGCAAATTACAAATGGCATTGTTATTAAATCATTGGTTTTTGACTTCACCTCCAAGTGTTTCATAATTATTGTTTGCAAATCAAGAACTTAGATATTTTTAAATCAAGATATATATGTAGGTATCTCTCCTTCAAAAAAAGAAAGAAAAAAAGAAACTTGAGGTATATTAATAATCTTAAATGCATGTGATAAAGAAAGACAAAGAGCTCTACGAAATAGCTCAGTTATCTGTTGATTTCTGACCTCCTACATGACACCTAAATAAAATGCCCTGGCCTTGGTGGAGTTTTTCATCTCTAACTGAATGGTTTTACCTTTTCCGGGTAATGCAGTGAAATAAGCCTTCACTCACAGCCTGCTCTAGTGGATGTATCACCTCCACACTCACTTTAGCTAATATCATGGTTGCTATCATTAACTTGCCTACAGCCTGTCATATACACAAACACACCATAAGTGTACTAAGATGTATGACCTTGAATATATGAACGAGTCTTGGAGGAAAATATTTCTTTAACATAGTCTAGGGGAGAGGGTACTATTGTTTGCATAACTTCTATTAAATATCCAAGCAGAATGCTGGGGCATTACACAAATTATCATCATGCATGATCACAACATTTCAAAAACAGATACAATTGCTTTCATTTTATAAATGCAAAAGCAGAAGTTAGATTGTTAGGTGCGGTTGAGTCATGCCCAACTCATAGGGACCCTAAGTACAGCCGGCAAAACTCTATTGTCAGTGCTTCTCTGCTATTCATAGGGTTTTCAATGGCTTATTGTTTTCTTGGGAATGGGTTGCCAGGTCCTTCTCCCATGCCTACAGCACCTGGTGTTCCCAGGTGGTCTCCCATCCAAGTACTAACCAGGCCCGACCCTGCTTAGCTTCTGAGATATGACAGAAGTAGACGCCATAGTGGTACAGTTGTAAGCTAGAAGATACATAGTTAAGTAAACTTTTCCCAGGTGGCACATCAAGAAATGGACAATAAAAGATCTGAACCCAGTTCATCCCAGAGGCAAAAACTCTTGCTTTCAAGAGTTTTGAAAGCAAGGCTGCATCACTCTGCCTTTTGAATCCATGCCTCAAAAACTGTCTGAAAGCTCGTCTCATAGCAAAGGCACCTTCTGTCTCCACCTTGTCTCAAACTTGAACTTGAGATGATGTCATGGGATAGTCAAATTAGATCAGTACAGATTTATCAAGGTCTTACTTCATTTGAAATGCTGCACTGGGTGTAGAATAGCTGCAGAGTCCTTCCCAGTGGGAAAGCCGACACCTTGGCAGAGGGAGGAAAAGGCGAGCGTGAGGCAGGAGAACCTGGTTATGGCCAGGTCTGAGCTCCTCTTCCTCATCCCGTGGGCTCTGCTTGTTCTGCTCAAATCAAACCCATTCTGTCTTCCTCCCTCCCATGCTCTTCCCACCCAGTTTCCAAGTCACCTGGAGCCTACCAATTCCTCATCTTTGGAATCCATTCATATCTCCCCACTTCACCCACCATAGCCACCATCATTGCCCTAACACGGGGTTCCATTATCACTTGCTTGGACTATTTAAACAACTCTTAAATGTCCTCTGTACATAATCCTACACAAGCTAGCTACAATGTTAATTTTGTGCTGATATGTTCAGTTTTTATCATGACCCTTTACTACTCCAAATAATTTACAGTTTTAACAAACTAAGAAAGTAATATTTTCTCTAAGTAAAACCTTACTTAGAAACCTAGATAATAAAACAGATGAGAGCAGACCATCTTTAGTTTGGACTTTAGCTTTAGTTTCAACTTCAGTGAAGGGGCCTTTACTGCTTGCTTCCCTTTTTCATCTCTTAGCTCCCCTCCGAGGCACCTCCATGGAACACTGGGGTAGAACAGAGCATTTTGAGATCACTGGCCTGAGGAGTAAATCTGGCTTATTATCATACTATTCATGGCCTTTCTGTCTGGCAGGCTTGGGAGTCACCTCCCAGGGTTCCTTCAACATTTAGAGTCAATACATTGAAGGCCCATAGAGCATTCCCGGTATATGATAAATGCCCAAAAAATGTAGTTTATTTTACTGGTTGCTGTTTCCAAGCCTTCATCCATTTATAAACCCTAAGCTTCAGTTTATGTGAGCTCCTGTGCCCTGTGTTTTCAATCCCCAGTTGGCTATCTCTAGTCATTCCCTGAAGCTATTTTCTCAGCCTGAAATTTCTTTCCTATCCAATATCTGTATGCACAGTCCTATCCCTCTACCAAGGCCCCCTGCCTCTTGGATTATCATACCCACCAGAAGCTATCTCTCCTACCTGCGAATGCTTGTAAGATTTGTACCTGGGCCTCTCCTAGCACTCGGTTGCATCATTAATAGTGTTATTCTATTCCATCGCTCACATCCCTAAGAGCATGCTGAGTCTGGGTCGTTTTTGCCCTTGCCACTATTCCTACCTGCCTGGTGGGTCCTCTGTATATATTCAGTAGATAAATGCAATTCACTTTGTCCCTTTAAGTTGGTAAGCAGTGTCACCACTCAGGCCTTGGAACAGCTGAGTTAATCAAAAACATCTATGATTATGCAATACCCCAAAATGTTATTTAAAAGCAAAATGTTGTGGGAATCTAACAACTCTACTTCTCAAAATATTTCATATTGAATCACACTCTGCTTGCATGTCAGGCATGCTTCCTACCAAGAAATTTCCTTCCTGTTGTGCTAGAGAGGATCTCCCCTAGCAGGTGCTAATTTCATGCTACCATTGCCCCAGCCAGCAGGTCACGACTTCCCTGAAGGATGAATCCCAGACAGTGGAAGCTGCCCTTGGCTCTACGCCCACTTCTGTCAATCCTCTGATCTCCTCAGCCCAGCCCTCCTCACCTGGGGTGTTGGAGACCTTGGAAGAGCTCCCCATGTCAGCTCTCTCTTTGAAACCGTCCTTTTGGGAGGGATTCTGTAAACCATGGATGTGATCACATTCTTTATTTTCCATTCTGTAAAGGCTTCAATGGTTTTGCATCATAAATAGCCACATTTCTCAAAGTGTGATCTGCAGGATATCATCAGAAGCTCCCGGAGCGCATGTTAAAATGAATTCTTCTGAGCTCAGTTCTGAACCTAATGAGCCACAGAAAGCTGCTGGTTTTCAACAGCTTCAAAGGTGATTTCTATGTCCAGACAAGTTTAGGCAGCCCCGACTTACATAAGGCCAATTGTTGATCTAAGTATTAATATCTGAGCCAGTTTGTCTCTTTGGCATCGTCTCATTGAAGCATGTCCTGCGTGTGTGTGTGTGTGTGTGTGTGTGTCTGCGTGTGTTCCAAGCATGTGCAATTGGCCAGCATCCCTGGAAGCCACAGGTTCATTCACACCTCTGTCCCTGCAAAGACTTTTGCCTGTGAGCCCTCCTTATATCACTTGTGTGCCACACAAACTCTGCTACTTCTCTCCTCCTGTCTGGGAAACCCTGCCACTTCTATGGAACCTTCTGTCCATCTCCTAGAGTGGTTAGCTCTGCTCCCTCATGGACACTACCCACTTTCCAAGCCAGAGTTCTGTGAATATTTATCTACTTGCCTGTCTTCCATCAATCACCTGCTATGAAAAGCTGGGACCGTGCATAGGTTTAGTCAGGATGACAGTGTTTATGAGGTGCAGGCACGGGCGATGGGGTCCCCTCCCTGCAGCTTCCTTGCTGAGCAACTGTGAGCTCATCTCTGCATCTGGCAGAGCCTTGGCTTCAGCTTCCTCATCTAAAAACAGTCAAAACATCATCCCCTCATTCCGGGTTTTATGATTAAAGGTGACCATGCATGTGAAGACTTAGAAGAGTACTCAGAAATACCAGGTACACTTTTATTGTTAGTAATATTATCATTGTTTTATTATCTCATTATCCCAAGGGTGAAACAAAAAGTGCCTCCCTCCAAAGTACAATAAATCATCATAGTTCCTGTCTCCCTATAATGCTATTGGGATAAGGTCTATATCCCCATAGGAAAAAAATTATGAAAGTAGTATTAGCTTGATTTTTCTCCCCTCTCTTACTTTATATAAGACCAATGCCCTGACTTTGCTGGCACATAAACCAGATCTAAATTCCACAATGAGACTTCTGTGATTTTTGATGGCCCTTCCAGGGCATGGGCTGAGGATTCCTGCAGCGGAGCAAGCAGAGCCATTGTGTCTCAACCATGAAATAGGCTGATCAAAATTGTCCTCACATACAAGAGATCATGTTGGAATGTATGGCAATATGTAGTGCACACTTGGATAACATAAGGGAAGAAAGGGTAAAGATAATAATCATATAAAGATGCGTACATATACGGAGCATCCTTCTAAATACTTTGTAATCAAAAACACATTTATTAAGTACCTACTATAGGCTAGGTGGGGTTGGGATTTAGCTCAGTTGGTAGAGCACTGCTCTGCAGTCTCTGAGGTCCTTATTTCGATTCCTAGTACGTCATGTGGCAATCCACTCCTGAGCCAATTCGGAATAAATCAGGCATTGAATACCCTATGAGCGTCACTAGAGTCAGATATGACTTGATGGCACCTAACAACAACATAGGCCAGGCACTATACTATGAATACCACAAAAAAATCTGTACACTAGTGATTAGACAAAGTTCCTCTCACTGTGGAATTTGCATTTTCAGGGAGAGAAAGAGAAAATAAAAAGTTAAGCACAATAAATCATATATTATGATTTTCACTATGGAACAAAAAGAAATAGAGCACAGGAAGGAGGACTTACATGTGTCACCTAAGTGGACCATTATGGTATAGACACATGCTCTTCTGCTTGCTTATACATGAAGAAAATGAAGCCCAGGACAGGTAAACTGATTTTCCTGACTAGTAATGAATCAAGTCAAACTTTGAATCCAGGCCTTCTAACTATAGAGTCCATGCAGTTAGCCACAATACTGGCTGACTCCCATTGCGCTGGCCTAGGCATAGCACTACCCCGCCCAGCTTGTACCCTGGCTGCCATGCTGGGCTTGTGGCCACCATGTTGCAATGGAATGGGGTAGCTTACTTCCCACCCCAGACAATGACCTGACTGTGTGTCTTCTTCAGATACCTAGGCCCCTCAAACAGTGAGGACCAGAGAGATAAAAATATTTTTCCTTTGCTCTGGCCTAATGCACTTCCTGATGAATCTTAGAATCTCCTTCAGAATTCTCATTGTTTCTGGGTTCACTTTCAGCCCATTTCCAAGAAGACTGACAATGGCAATGACCGCTTCTACCAGGGAAGCCTAACCCTTCCTTGCAATTAAAACACATTAGGAATAAATTGCACCACCATCAGTACCTCATTTGGTGTTAGATGAAATTATGTTTTTGCATTTCAAAAATTAAATCTATGTTGAATCATATCAAACCCAGAACACTGGGGTTTTACTGTTTTCATATAAGAATTCCTTGATGCAGGATACTACATCTCTAGCAATACACTGTCTAGAGAAGGACACCTCTATTTCTAAATAATGTTTTCACATAATGAATACATAATCTTCCCCAAAGCTACAGAATGGTCAGCTACACAGCTTTGTGGCAGCTGCTGCCTGTCTAAATCTTTCACATTCAAATGGGTCAAGATTTCAATTCTTTCCAAGAGTCTGGGTGGGACTTTCTGAATATGCTGGTATCTAAGAAGCCCCCTGAAGTGATTTCCCTGGAAAAAGACAGTGCTACATTGATAAATGCAAATTTAAGTCTGAGAGACAGAAAACAATTTAAGGATTTGAAATGGTGATTTTCATGTTTCAGAAATTGTACAGGTGCTGTCATATCCAGGGCCTTCTCTGATCAGAGCTACGAGTACGCCATCACAGAACTGCTGAGATGGAGAGAATCTTAAATGGCTCGACCCATCCATCAATCCATGACAGAACAGAGAAAGATCTCCACCAGTGACGAGGCCCCCTCCAAGGAGTGCTGCAAGGTGGCCCTGTCTCTGTGCATCTCTCTCCTTTCCAACTATTCAAGTTCCTCCTCTCCATGTTTGCACTTGCTGTACTCCTGCAAGAAGCTATCCTGATCTTTTTCCACTTCTGAAAAGACTAATCCCGCTGCTATGAAAGCCAGTGCTTACCTCCTCCAGAAAGCCCCTCTGCTCCACAGAAATGTTTACCCACCTCTGAATCTCCATGGCCCACAGATTAGCACTCGGTGGTCCTCACAGTTTACTGTGCATCTGCTATCTCCCCTCTGTTTTTGTATACATGCCAGAGAAAGAATAATTCACTCCACTCAGATTTATTCAATATTTATATTAAACCAGAAACTGTTTTAGACACCATAAGACTACACTGGTATTGCTGAGCCCTTTGGAACAGGTAGCTAGTCTCACAGAGCTGACAAGAAATTAATGACGAGCCATATATCACCCATCTGCTGTATACATGTGCATTGTTAGCATTTGACGGATACCTGCCGATTGATTTTGAGATTCTATGTTACAGCAGGCAGTTTTCTAAGCCAGGGGACTTCTAGTGTGGACAATTCAGAAACAACAAAGAAACAGTACTCACCCTCACACTAGTAGAACAAGCGTGTGTGTGTGTGTGTGTGTGTGGTACTTGTGTATTGAACTCAGGGCCTCACATATACTTTGCAAGACCTTGTCTGGCCAATGAAGGTGGAAAGGAGAACAACCTGGCTCCTGGCTTCAAGCTTGCCATCCTCCTGCCTCAGCCTCCCAAGTTGCTGGATTATAGGTGTGCACTATAGCACCTAGCAACTTTTTTCACTTCTGAGATCTCACTTAATCCACACAAATGTGTGTAGTTTTTATGATTCTGCAGGTAAAAAAAGTGACATTTAGAGAGGTCAAGTGACTCATCTAAGCTTCTCAACCACTAAGACAGATTTAGGGCTGAGAGTCCCACAGGTAGGTCCTGAGTCTGAATTCCAAAATCTGTTCCCAAACATCTGGGAATCATTCTCTTACTTGTAGGGATCAGAACTGTGCCAGTGGTGTTTTACAAAACCAAATATTATGCTGGTGGAGTTGAAACCTTCTTAAAACCTTAAGTATTGTGGAAAAATAAATGAGCGATAATAATAGTGATGTTGAAAAGCAAGACTTTCAGTACAAAAGAATATAAAGACACAATTTAAGAGATTCAGTAAAAACCTTGTAGCCCAGAATTTGATTTAAGATGCATTTTATCCCTTCCAAAGATTATACTTCATTGCAGTTCTTTGGAAAGATCTAGAAACACTTGGGGAGTGCTCAGTTTTCCTGTTCAACATATTATTATCCCTTTAATCAATGTCCAAAGATTAAAAAGAAAGTTTTGTAAGGCAATTTGTCAAAGAAGAGATGCTTTCTGGATGTCTATCAATTACAAAGTAACTTAGTTACTGTTCATAAAATACTTTAAGTAATGTGGAGAGAATGTCTACAACATAATGGAGTATCCTCAAATTACATCTTCATTTCACAATTATATTAAGAATAGACTTCTAAGATTCTTACAGAGTCATGACCAGGTAACTCAAGTAGTGTATCTTACAAACAAAAAAGATCTTCCTTTCTCTGCTATGGGATAATTACTGTTCCAATAAAAGATTCCAGAGTTCTTCAGACTTTGCCTCAACCCCATGAGCAGAGCAAAATAGTAAGAAATCCTTGTATTGTTGCTTCTTCAAAAAAAAATCTAGTTATAGTTTCAGCTTGGTTTGGATTTTCCTTGGATTTCTGGCTCATTCCTAAGCAGAAGGGTACATTGTATTTTATGTTAGCAATATTTCTTGTTTATTTTTATATCTCAACTTAATGAAAAATAAAACTCAGTCCAGCTTCTCAGTGTCTTGTGACTCTTTCTTAAGAACTAATGGATTTGAGATACAAATCCATTGTCGTGTTGTGGGAAGCAAGCTATCAATATATTTCTAAAGTCAGCAGATATTGTGGGGGAAAAAAACAAGCTTGCAGACTAAACCTTGGGTGCTGGCCTCCTGGCACCAAGTGAGTAAACTTTGGAAAATTATTTAACTGTATGCAGCTTTTGTTACCTCAGCTACAAAAGGAGTGATTTTCATAGAATTGGAAGGACTAAAACAAGAACAAGTATGAAAACTAGCTACCATGTTGTTTTTGTCATAGTTAGGTGCCTTCACGTCAGCTGACTCATAGCGACCCTACGTACAACAGGCCAAACAGTATTGTCAGTACTTTTCTGCTATTCGCAGGGTTTGATTTCAAGAGCTGATTATTTTTTGGGAATGGATTAGCAGGTCCTTCTCCCAAGCCTACAGCACCTAGTGTTCACAGACCCTCTCCCACCCACATACTAACCACGCCTGACTGACTCTGCTTAGCTTCCAAGATCTGATGAGATTGGACACCACAGTGGTATATCTGCAGGCATATCCCATTGTTATGTCCAGTAAATATTATTTATTCCTTTCTATAGCCTCTGAGGTCTAATATTAAAACTTTTTACTGGATTTTTAAAGAGGAATACATAGCTATGTTCTATATGTACTGTATATATCTTCATATAGATATATATATAGATACACACCTATGTATGTGTTTGCAGATTTCTACTGCAAACAGAATTTGTAAAGTCTATTTTCTTCAAATTCAATGTTTTTTCCTTCCCTTTACAACAGCTCAATCTGCATAATATTCTTCCATAATTCACATAAGCAAAACTTTGATGAATCTTTGGCTGTTCTCCTTTCCACCTTCCCAGGCCAGACAAGGTCTTTTTTCTTTTCTTTTCTTTTCTTTTTTTTAAAGAAACTAAGCCACTGTTGGAACCCTTCACCCCAAACAAAGACAAACTTTCTCAAGCAGATGTGGCTGTGTCCAGTTTCAAATCTCTATTGACTACAGGTTAAAAAGCAGTGATTCTTCCCCATGTCATGCATTTCTGGATACCACAAACATAAAATAACTATCATTTGTTTTTATATAGCATCTTCTTAGGGATTTCTTAAAAACAAAGCTCTTTAGATTCTGTTCCCTCAGGAAAAGAATTCAGAAAGTTAGAAAATAAAATTGTTCTTCACTATTGGCAACTTGGTACAAAATGTCATATTACATGAGAATATTTGTCTAGCTCCATAGTTCCTGTCCACTTTCCATTTATTTATTCTTTCTTCCTTTCGTCTCTACTTTAGCCTTTTCTTGTGTGTCATTAAGTGTTCTTGAGCTATTGTGAAGTGGCAAGATCTTTAAAGCACATGGATAAATTGACTATTCATTTTTTAAAGGTTAATCACCAAAGTCAGTTTCCAGGTGTTTAAATGTTAATGATTTAATTTTTAAGACATGAAAATAAAGTATAGATTGCAGATTAATATATTTTTGATAGTATCTATGCAGAGTTGTCATTAAGGAGTGATAAAATTCTGCCTTTTCTGTGTTCCCTTATAAATGCCTTTAAGCGATGGAAAACTCAAATACTACTTTAAATAATTTACCTCGTTCTGTGCCACAGTAACTTCCATGGGAGCACTTGTTTTTTAAGAATTGAAGAAGATTGCTTTGTACTTTTTCTACTGTAGATCAATAAGGAATCTATAATGTGAACCTGGCCTAGAAATTGCAAACATATATAAATTTCTATTTTAAAAGGTAGTCACAGATCAAATAGCAAATTAGGAATAATATTTGCAACTTAAATCACACAGAGAGCAACAATATCCCTCACATGAAAAAAAAGGGAATAAAAATAAGGAACTTCTAAAAACTCTATTCTGAATGTACTTTTTAAATTTTTTCATGTTCCTGTCAAGTTCTTTTCTTCATTTCTTATAAAACGTGTTAGTTAGCTTCCAGTTGATGTAACAAAATACCTGAGTTGGTTACTTTAGAAAGAGAAAGTTTCATTTAGCTCAGTGTCTTAGAAGCTCAAGTTCAAGGCTAGGCATCCTTATTAGTTTGGGCTTCTGGTGAGGGGGACACACCTGTAGCCATACCACTGTGGTAATGCACATTGGAGTGAAATTTCCATCATAAGCCAGGAACAAATGAGACAGGCTGAACAGACTGTAGAACCACAGTTCCCTTTTATCTAAGTACCTCTCACAATGTCCTACCTCCTCAAGGCTCCACAACCTACCAATAGTGTCACAGGCTAATGAAGAAGCCTTTAACAAATAGGCCTTTGGGGAACATTCAACACTCAAACCATAGGAGAAAGAGTGATAAAGAGTGGTGGTTAAGAATTCCAGAGTTGAACCCAAATTTTCAAGACTGCTTCCTAACTCTGTCACTTTAGATGAGTAACTTAATTCTTCCAATTCAAAGTTTGCTCATCTTTAAATGGGATGCTAACTTCATGGGGCTGTTTGGAAGATTCAATAGGATAATCAATGAAAAGGCCTTAACAAAGTGGCTGGCAGTAAAGACTACTGTATAAATGATAGCTATTATTTCTTACATAGTTATAATGATAATTCCCATTAAATATTCTTTTTATTTTCCACCTAATTGGAAACTTTAAATGGTTTTCATATTGCTAGTTAGTTCATTGCCTGCAGTCACATAACTGTGGTGTCCAATCCCATCAGCTCTCGGAAGCTAAGTAGGGTAGAGTATGGTTATTACTTGGATGGGAGACCACCTGGGAACACCAGGTGCTGTAGGTTTGGGAGAAGGACCTGGAAACCCACTTCCAAAAAACAATCAGCCATTGAAAACCTTATGAATAGCAGAGAAGCACAATAATGTTTCGCTTGTTGTACGTAGAGTCATTATGAGTCAGACACTAACTTGATATCACCTAACAACAAGTTGTCATAATTAGAATGTTTAGCAATCCATTTATGCAATGGATATGTTTAACTTGTTCTGTATTGGACATTAAGACTCCTTCCAATTTTAAGCTTTAAACATGTACACACACACACACACACACACACACACACACACACACACACACACAAATTAACATCTCCATTCATGCATCTTTTCCTGCCTTTGGAATTATCAGACCCAGGAAAATTTCTCAGAATGTTGGTTACTGAATAGGAATGTACATGTGCCTCTTGACAAAGTACTTCCTGAAAGAGATTTACAAAAATTACTACTATCAGTCATGAAGAAGTATAGCCTTTTCAATTCAACTTTTGTGTTACTGTTTTCCACTGAAGGAAAGGATGCAAAACAATACCTTATAATTCTACTTAGTGCTCTGTACTACTCATGCTTAATCTTGTAAATAATCACTGGGTATGCTTCTTCTCATGTAATATCCTGTGTTTGGCTTTCCTTTTTAAAAATTTGTCCATCTTATCAATTTTTTGGTAATTTTAAATGTATAACCTAATGGGTCTCACTATGGCATTTCCATGTATGCATCTCATTGTACATTGCTTACTGTCTTTTTTAATATATCATTATAATGTTTTTTCTTAATTATTTATAAAGACTCTTCACATGTAAATGATATTAATATGTTTCATTAATTATTGTGGTGTAGTCTTTCCTTTTTAAAATCATACAGCAGAATTAATTTTCCTCCTGTGTTAAGTGGAGGTGCATTTGGCTTCATTCCATACCTTTGACCATGGGGAAAGTATCATAGCTGAATCTTGCTTCTCTTTGTTTTGAGGGAATCTGTCACATCATTTCTGATCTTCTTTCCTAGCCAAAGTGTTTCATCTGAGTTCATTCTCTTACACACTTCATTCCCCTGAAATTGCACCAAGAACCCACGATCAGATCATATGACCACTGAAAAACCCTCTGCTGAGTGTTATTTTTCCTCCAGGCATCGAAAATGGTTCTAATGTTCAAGTTCCGAATGTCAATGGGGACTGTGTGCCCCTCATCCTCGGTGGATGCTGAGTTTTATGCCCACCCATTACTTTCTGTTCGCTGGTACCAATTCACATAGTGTATCAATTTTCTTTCATTTTTGTTTCTCAACTCCTACAGCAAAATTTAGCACTATAAAATATGACATGACTTGATGAAATAGCAGCTTCCTGCTGAAACTTCAGAGCAAGAGGCACTTTTTTTTCTTTTTAAGAAAGAAAGCCATTGAGCTACCAGCTGCTCTCCTAAAAGAGATGTAGCAGCACTAGCCACACAGATATTCTGCAGTTGTTCCCTTGCCATTATGAAAAATAATATTTTACTTTTTTTAAGGTCCAATAGCATGTGGCTTCTAGGAACAGGCCGCTAATGCCAAGCTGTCCCTAACAATGACTAATAATGTGACATTTTAACTTTGTAATGGATAAATTGAGTCAAGATGCCATATTCAGCCATGATCAAGGTCACTATATTTTTTATTCTTCTACAATTACATGGACATATAGAAGGCATTCTTTAAAATGCTTATGTGACATTAAAATGTGCTTCATTCTACTGTCAAATATCAGTAAGAACCACTTAAATATTGCCCAGATGAGTAAAAGCAAGTATTCTCTTGATCTTTCCCTCTCCACATGCCCTGATTTGCAGCAACATTATCAGATAAATATCATCAACCTGGATAGAAAAATATTCAGGGGACATATTTGATGCTAGGATGTGTTGTTATCTGACACTTATGTGAATAGCAAAAACAAATGGAATGATTTCTCTAGAGGACATATAGTAGGAATGGCTAATTTGCACAGAAAAGAGCAATACTCAACATTTACATATTCATTACATAAAATTCTACCTTACTACCACCTGGCTTATAAGCATCTGACATAAATTTATATTCTCTCCCTCTCTCTCTCTCTCTCTCTCTCTCTCTCTCTCTCTCTCTCTCTCACTTGCTTGCTTTTTCATTCTCTCTAGTAGAAATGACAGAGCTGTGTTTTCTTCACTTCTTTACAATAAGATTTGAGTCACCAAGATGTATCACAAAATATTAGCATAATTAAATAATGAGAAAGAGTAGGAGAGAAAGAGAGAAAGAGAGAGAGAGAGAGAGAGAGAGAGAGAGAATGTAGTTTTATAAATCTAGGGATCATCCTTGACTTTTTCCTCTCTGCTTTGGCCCCTACATCCAATCACTTACTAAAACCTGTAATGTCTATTTCCTATATATATAAAAAGAGTCTTTCTAGGGATTCCCATGCCAAATGATCTGTTAGTTAGCTTTCACAAGTCTACTAACTTATTTCCTTACTTTCTGACTCCATTTCATCTTTCAGATCCTTCACTCCAGACACCCAGATGATGGCTCTAAAATGGAAATGCTCACATTTCTTTTATAATGTCCCTTGTTTTGCAGATCAGAACCTTTATTTTATCTTCTAGGAATAGTAAAACTCCAGTCTCATGCTGAGATGAAAGAGAGAAACTTGCTTAGCAGAGTGGGGAAGCAATCGGAAAATTAATTTGATTCTCAGGCACACAGTTAACAGTGGTCCTGATTTTTAAGAGTACCATCTTCATCTTTGCTTTCAGAGATACCCAGTGTTATTTAGTCCTGAGCCATTTGGTGATTCTATAGTCCAAATTGGGTTGCCTCTCACCTTTCTTCATTACTAGCTTAAAATACATTTTTCTCAGTACTACTAAATCATCACGTATTTATCTTCCCGCTTTCAAAATTTTGTTGATGTCTTCCTTCTTTTATTCTCTATTCTTTTTATCTATGCCTCTTAAGAAATTCTATATTGCCATTTTAATGGAAACTCAAGAACAGGAGAAAATATATTTATGTCTTCAATCTGCCATCTTTATCTGGAATCCATCTGTAACTTTTTTTTACATAAATGCAATAAAATAGTCACACTCACACAGATCCACAAATGCACACAGCACTTGTGTGCAGAAGAAAGGGGGATATTTTCATTTTTTAAAGAAATATGTTAGGTCACAATGTGGTACAAATAGGAAATTTCTAGTAATCATATTTTATTTTAATGTGAAACTTCAGAGCATAGCCCTAAAAAGAAGTTTATTGATTTTTATGCTGTTGAACCAATAGATCACATTCAAAAACATATTAAAGATTCACTCATCGTGTGACATATAAAGTCAAACTCTGTCTATTTACTTTGTAGCTCTTATGTATTATGAAATGCACAACTTCAAAAATATAATGTCACAATAGTCTTCATAACTATCATTTTTAATTGTTGTGAGATGTTCTAATGGATGGATATGCCATGATTTATGGATTCATTTCCATATTGTTTCACTGGCATAAATAAAACTCATGCACATCATTTTGCTACTGCTGAAGAGAATCTGTTCCAATTTCCTATACGTTTTAGAGCATTTTACATTACCATTTGAAAACCAGGCTTATTTAGTAGTGATAACTTTGTTTTATTTCTTATTAATGATTTTGAGTATTTTATTTCCAATGCTTACTATACAATTGTGCTATCTATTGTGAGGGTGTTTAGGTCATCTCTCCTTTTCTTACTTAGTTATCAGTTGTCTAACTGATTTGAATGAACTCTTCATTTATTATACAGAGATCCAGAGCATGGTGTGGTGAATTATGGTTTGAATATGGAATGTCCCCTGTATGGTCATGTATTGGGGGCTTGGTTGCCAGCTGATGGGCTTTTGGGAAGGGATTGGATCCTAAGAGCTCTGATCAAATCACGGGATTAATTCCTTGATGGCTTCATAATTGATGGCATTATATGGAGGTGGAAAGAAGTAGGAGGGCCTACTTGGAGGAAGTAGGTCATTAGGGAGGTGCCCTACAGAAAGGGATCATTTCCCTGGCCCTTCCCCTTTTTTGCTCAGCTTCCTGTTTACCAGGAGGCTAGATGCTGCCTTTTTGCTCCACCCCATGTTCCCTCCATGATGTTTAGAATCACCACAGTCCAGAAACAACAGAGCTGGAGAATCACGGACTAGAGCTTCTGAAACTGTGAGGCAAAAAAAAAAAAAAAAAAATCATTCTTTCCTTCATATCATTTTGCTCAGGTATTTGTCACAACAACAAAAAATCTGATGGACAAACAGGACAGCAATGGAGGACAAGACCTGATTTTTGCTTTCTTTGATTTCAGAAGCTAATGGGTATTGGCTATAACATTCAAAACCAGTATTCCTGTTAGCAGGGAGACCCCAACTGCGGATGCCATGTGTCTGCCAAGAAAACAGCACGGAGAGGGCCTTCTGATGGGAGGAATAGGAGAATCACAGTCAAAAAGGCATATATTTAGAAAATATAAGAAAAAAAGACACCATCTTCTTGCCTGTATTTACTGCAAGTAGCATTCTTCATCATTTTGACTTTCAAAATTATCTAATAATTCTTTAATGCTTGTACATAAGCAAGTTTGTTGATCAGATTTTGGTTTGTTACCATTCCTTTAAAAATGATTCCATCAGGATCTGGTGAATCATGGTTGACCTGGATGAAGGTATAATAAAGCTTCTGTGGTGAACACCTTTTCTTAGGGACAGTTATGCAAGCACATCAAAAAAAATGTTTTTAACCATAAGTAGTCAATAAAAAATATTTGATTAAGACAACATTACAATAAAGCTGTATTCTCAAAGTGCTTCTCAGATGGCTTTGGCTGGCCTATAATGGCAATCAGCATCACGGCTCATGATTTTGAGTAAAGAGTGTAGTTATTTGGTTCTTTTTTCTTTCTTTCTTTCTTTCTTTTTTTTTTTTTTTTTCTGGTGCTGAAGATCAAACCCAGGGCTTTGCCTTTGTGAGGCAAATACTGTACCACTGAGCTAAATCCCCAATTCCGTCATTTGGTTCTTAATGACAGACATGGAATAGGTCCCCAGGGACTGAATCTGGATCCATTCTTGATGTCAAAAATAGTTTTAATATACAGGACTTAACAAAATGCCACGGTCTCTGTTGTGTCTTTCTATATGTAGGCACAAGGAGTTGCATTTTCTACCACAAGATTCTGAGGGTTGCATTATTGTTTGGACAGTGTCTCTTTATGAAAACATATGTGAGTGACAGAAATGTGAAGGATCTAGCTCTTCAGGAGATAATAGATGATCTGAGGTGGTTGTAATGCTTAGAAGACTGCATTAAGTTATCTGCTTGTCTGCCTAGACTTACACTCATCCTGGCATTCCCAGTACCAGGCACATAACAGAAACTCTAGAAACATCATGAATGACTGACTGATTGTTAAGTGCCTGAAAGGAGACATGCATGGATGGGATGTGTGTAGGCTCAGCTCCAATCCTGATGTACCGTAAGAGTGGCAGAGAAACTTGAGCATTGGGGAATGGAGACAAAATGGCCAACTAAGGAGGATGATACCAGGCTAGTGGAAGAGCAAGTTTGTGGGCTTGGGTTATGGGCAAGCTCAGAACACATAAAGATGGGAAGAAAGGTAATAAAGGTAAGACTGAAAAGGTAGCAGTAAATCCCAGCAATCGTGACCAGCTCAGAGTGGTAGATGTCTGGAGGACAAATAAGAGGACTCAAGTAGCAAGTGGCTAAGTTCTAAAGGCCTGTGAATAAAGCTGAGAGATGCCTCAGTAGGCAACGGGAAAATATAATCGTTATAAAAATGAATAGTTGGGTGTATTGACATCATTAAATTTGCATATTTGAGAGCTCATTCTAGAGGAAGTGTTAGGGAGAAAGAGAGAGAAACCTGGAAAGAGAGAATCTAGTCACTAAGCTGTTTCAGTACTATATATGAAGCTAAAATAAGGCATGTGCCTGGACCACGTGCTGAAAATCCAATCCTACGCAGCCAGATTGCTTACTTGTGTGAGAATGCAATTACAAACTGCAACAGGACCCAAAAGATCAGTCCCCATTTGGGGAGTTGTAGAAACCTTCAATAAGAATTGGATGTGTGACTCAAGATCTGTGGGACCAACCTGTGCTCATCAGAGGAGGAGGGTTGGCAGACAACAAGGGTAATGGAGAGAGGCAGGTCTACACAAATCCTTCCCTTAGTGGTTAATCCAGCACATTCTATGAGATGTAAACCAAGTTCTAGGTGGCTATAAGCACTACGTTGAAAGATGCTTGCAAAAGATCAAGTGTGGTCAACCATGGGAAAGTGGCATTGAATGGCTTTAAGCAAAACCAAATGTTTACTTTGGAAGGATCAATCTGTCTTCTTTATCTGAAAGATGGATTGAAAAAAGCAAATGATGGTATGAAGTCATTGAGTATGTGGTATCTAAAGGTAGTAGGTGATGGTTGCTACTCAGACCCGATATTACTAGAGAAACAAAAGAATTCCACAAGTACTTGAAAGGTAGATGACCTATTAAAATTAAAGGTGATAGCTAGTGCCATGAACTGCAGTAGTAAACCCAAAATGGGGACCGTATTTTGACAGGGTGGGGACAATTAATTTGATTTTAGACATGATCATTTTGGAATGGATTTTAGATATTAGAGAGACAGAATTAGAAATAAATCTAGATTTCAGAAAATGTGTAAATTTTTTATGTTGGTTTTGTTAGGTGTTTTCAAGTCAGATCCAACTCATAGTGACCCTATGTACAACAGAATGAAACACAACCCAACACTGTGCCATGCACATGACCTTTTTATGTTTTGAGCCAATTGTTGTATCTGCTATGGTTCTTCCCATTTTAAGTGGTGCCACATCAGAAAACGGAGCTCCCAAGGGCTTTACTCCATTCCCATCATTAAGATTGACTTTACTTTGAGGAGGCAATCCTTCCTCAGTCATTTTTTGAATGCCTTTCAGCCTGGGGGTGCATTTTCTGGCACAGTGCTTCTCTGTTATTTATAGGGTTTTCAATGACTGATGGTTCAGGAGTGGGCTGCCAGGTCCTTCTCCCTAGTCCGCCTTAGTTTGGAAGCTTAAGTTGAAAACTGCCCACCATAAGTGGCCCTGCTGGTATCTGAAATACCAGAAGCACAGCTTTCAGTATCACAGCAACTTGCAAGCCCCCACAGCACAACAAGCTGAAAAACGTGGGAGTGGGGGTGTGTGTAAATTACAGTCCTTGAATTACGGTGACTGGAGACCTCAACTCTTTTGCTTCTCCAGGCAATGAGGAAGAGCAGAAGCAGTGATGTAGGAGGATCTCAGCCTAGAGTTCAAGGGATCTCTAAGAAGAACAGAACCTTTTGGGGGGAGTAGGGGATCACTTCAGCTTGTCAAGACTCCCCCTGCAACAAGGAGCCTAATTAAGCAGCCCAGTCTAGAGGGGAAGGCTGGCAGCCCTTTTGCTTTTGAATAGGGCTCAATGCCTGTGGTAGACAGGATAATACCCACATGTACATGCACACACACATACACGTCATACACACATGCACTCATCCTGACCACATTCTAATTCCAGGAAACTGTGACTTTGTCACCTTACATGGCAAAAGAGACTTTGCAGATGTGATAAACACATTTGAGATTGTCTGACATTATCCTGGTGAGCCCAGCCAAGTCACATGGTTTATTAAAAATGGAGACTATCTCCTGGCCATGGTCAGAGGGCCACGGGTATGGAGGGATGGTTAGAGAAATGCAACCTTGCTGACTTTGAGGATAGAGGAAGGGAGATGTGAACGAAGAACATAATTTGTTACAGCAGCACAGGAAACTAATACTTCTTGTGAGAAGAGCTCTATACTACAGAATAACTGTGCTGGGCTCATCTGACTCAGAGCAGCCACAGGGGTGGGACCTGAACTTAAGTGGCTGTGCCCAGGGAAACAGTAACCCCAGTCCTGCCACATTGCAGCAGCCAGTTACCCTCCCAAGAGCCAGAGTTCATCCTTAGAGCTATAATACAATGGCAGCTGCTTCTGCCTGGATGATACATCTGGAGCCTAAACAGTCAGAGCATACAACTTCAAGCACAAACCATTAATGGAGCAGAATAACTTCTCTAAAAACAGGGTTGAAAAGGCTGCAGAAAGATATCAATGGATAATTAAAATCAGTTACAGCTATGGGTAATGGAAAAACTTAGTTGTAGACAGGTAGATGATAGATGATCAATAGGGAGAATGCTATTTAAGTTCTCTGGAGAAACAGAACCAATAGTTTACTCATCAGTTTTTTGTTATAAGGAATTGGCTTATGCAACGATGGAGACTGACAACACCCAAGGTTTTCAGGTGGCAAACTAGAGGCCAATGACAGCCAATGGCATGATTCTGGTCCATGTCCAAAGGCCTGAGAACCAGGTCCACCAGTGTGGTCAAAGTCCTGGATTGGTTTTTCTTCCAGAGTGGAATAATCAATTGAAAAACAAACAAAAGAATTTCTCTTACTTACATTGATCACTTTACTTATTTATTATTTTTTTCCTGTACTGGGTTGTTGAATCCAGAGCTGCATGCAAGCTTTTGCAGGTTTTTTACCCCTAAGCCACACTCCTACCTCATTTTTCACTTTTTCTTTTGGAATCGGGTCTCACTCAGTTATTCATGCTGCTTCTGGCCTCAAACATGAGGTACTCTTGCCTTTGCCTTCTGAGTCTCTGGGATTGCAGACATGAGCCACCGTGCCTGGCTCACTGATTACTTTTTATAGACATCTAAGTGTCAGGAGATTTATGAATCTTCTCCACACAGGGGTTAGGAATAGAAAAAACTGGTAAAGGAAGAGAGCTTGCCATATTGCTTTATATGTACATATTTCATACAAACAAAGAAAACAAATCAAAACTAGAACCCTAATAGACAACTAATTGGCATTAAAGAAGCAATTCACAGAAGAGAGATTAGAAATGACTAACACATATAAGTGAAAAGGGAGGGGGTGGATTTCCAACCTCTACTAAAAATTTTTAAAAAGGCAATTGAAAAACTGCAGCAATTTATCACCCATCTAATTAACACACATTAAAATTTAAAAGACAGGAGGAGAGAAAATGATATTTGAAAGAGTTTGGCTTAACTTTCTTTCTTGTATTACTCTAGGGAGTGCTAATTAGCACAGCCCTTTTAGGAACAATTTAGCAATATGTATCATAAGTCTTTTAAAAATTCTAATGTGACCCATTAATGCTACTTCCAGGATACAAATAAAAAAGAAACAACCGTGAATAACACACAAAATTCATGCAAAAATCAAATATTTGAAATTATTATAGTGATACACTGTGAATTCAAGTTACATTTATGAAGAATGTTAAAACCAAGTATTTGTTATTGTTAAATTCAAAATAAAATTTTACAATAAAAGTTTCATTGAAAACATCATAAGTTGATGAAAGTGTAACCAAAAGTGATAAAATAGTTCCATAATGGAAAAAGCAACTGCTGTAATACTCTATATCCTACCAACACTTACCAATAAAGGGGAAAAAAGAAATATCCATATAAAGAAGTATCAGAATTATGAAACTATAAAACTAGAGTGAATTATACTTCACTTAAAATTTTTCTTTATTGTCCTGATTTAAAATAGATAATGCATAGTGTTACAATAATTAAAGGGAAACTTTATTTAAAATAAAAATATGGACTTGAAGTTCTTATATTACATACCACTAACAAGGTCCAAGGACTTGGCTTCAGTAATGGCCTGAAAGGCAAGAGTATTTGATTGTCCCATCCTAATCCTACCAACAGAGGTAACCCAAAACCTGGCAATCATTTGTGATCTGTGCACCAAGGAGGTCCTTGAAGTCTCTCCTGACCCAGCAGGAGAGAAGCAAAGTCATTTTAGAGGAGACTAAATTCATACTGGAGAAGAACAATTCACAGTCATTGACCATGCAAATTTATAAGGAATTGTAGCTGATGAAAGTTGTGTATTCTACAAACCAAATTGTAGATAGGACAGAGAACGAATTCTCCCCAGTTAGCCTACCACCTGCTCTCAAGGGATGTTACCTCCATGAAAGCATGACCCTTCGCCATCAGTCTTCATAATATTCAACTCTTGCATAAAGTAAGTACTCAAGAAATACTTGGTGCATGAACAAATAAACTCAATGGCTCAAGCCAGAAACTTTCTTGAGTTTTTTCTAGCCTCTGTTTTATAGTCATACAACTTTGTTCTTTCTTAAAACATATCTCTGGTTATTGCCTTCTTTCCCCTTCTACAGCACCACACCCCCCAGGCCACTATCTTTTTTGCCTGGAGAACTTCAAGGGCCTCCTGTCAGCTCTCTCTGCTCTCATCCTCTCCCTATGCATTCTCCACCAATCAGCAAGATTGATGATTTTAAAGCCCAATCAGACCAGGTCATTCTCCTGCGTTACTTCAAAGTTTTCCAACTGCTCCAACTCCTTACCATGGTCCTCAATCACCTGTGTTAACTGCCACCTCCTATTTCCTCCCAATTCTCCACTCAGGTCACTTCCCTGCTCATTCATCACATTGCAATCACACTGCTGTGCTTTTCCTTCCCCCATTTCTTCAGTATCCAAGCTCCTCCCCACCTCAGAACCCATTTAAATGCCATTCCTGCTGCAACAAAATGCACTTCCTTCCGCTCAGGTTTCAGTTTAAATAACCTGTCTTCAAAAACAATTTTTATGCCAACTAATTAAAGATTTCCTTGTTATTTTCCGTATACCTTTTTCCGTATACATTTTTATTTGGCTTGTATAGCACTCTTGATAATTTAGAATTACGTGTATGTATGTCTTTTAAGTCTGTTTCTCCCACTCAAATGACATCCTGGGAGAACCAGGGCAATTATCAGTGTTGTATACCATTGTATTGCAGTGTTTAAATGCAGAGGTTTACAGAAGAAGCAGTTCACATCCATTTGCTAAATAAATGAAGGATCTCCTAAAGAGACAAATGATGGACAGCAAAGATCATTGAATGACTGAAGGGCAAGATGGACCAGTATGGAGTTAGAAGCAGCTAAGAAAAAAGAAAGCAAAGATAAAAGCAGCACCTTACCATTAACAGCTCATCCTGAGTTTCAACAATGCCTCAGGAAGGAGCAACTAAAAGGGCTTGTTAGAATGACTTCAAGTGTAACGGAAGATGATGCGCTCACAGCCCTTTCATAATCTTTCTATAACTTGTTAGTGGAAACTCTGTCTTTAAAAAATACATTAAAAGAACTTAAGGGTGGATGGACATGATGAAATCATGGTGTATGCATATATGAAGATATCATGATAAATCTCATTAATCTATATAATAAAAAATTTAAAAAGCTTACACATTTTGTTTTCAATAACTCTCACTAATTTTTGCTTGCCTGTTGGCACAGTGTCCTGAGTTTTAAGACTATTGAACCAACAAGGATCAGACAGTGAAGCCCTGCTACCCAGAGTGAAGGGAGCTGCTGCGCTTCCCTCATGATTGGATCTGAACAGAGTCTATTTACATACGGGGGGCGGGACCATCCTTTCAGAGAACACAGATGGCAGAGGACATGCTCCAGGCCTGTACTCTGAGCATGTGAGGAAAGCAATTATAAAGGGATTTAAGTCAATGGCAGAAATAGAGAGGTTAAGTCTCAGTCCCTTCTGTGGTGTATTAAGTGGTAAAATGAAAAAGCTTTGGAACATCGGACTAAACTCATCTGGCAAATTGTTTTTGGAAAGAGATGGGTTTGTGCATTTGGACTCTTGTCAGCTGTGTAAACACTCCATTATCTAGCTGGTTACCTCTTAGGTTCTGTAAACCTCCTGCAGGCTTGCCGTACCTACCCACAGACCAGGAACAGCCAGGAAAAGATGCCCTTCTGGGTGGCCTCGGTGGTGGATATCTCCACACTAGAGCACATTGGAGCTGTTGTTTCATGGTCACCGTGACCTTTTTGGTGAGAATCCAGCCAGGAAGCACACATTCCCAAAAGAATGAAGGGTCGGTTGACATCCCTAACTGAAAGGCAGGATTCAAAAAAGATGGTCTGCCGGCTGAATAATCATTTTGTTTTCTTTTTGGGTCCTCCAATTATGTTAATTTGGAAACTGTATCTATTAATTGCCCAATTAGACATCTGGTAATCACTCTCTACAGAAATATCCCAAATCATAGTGGCAAGGGCTGCGTGCACTATTTTATTGTATCGCAAATAAAAATCTAATTTGGATTTAATAAAAACTAATTCCAGCTAATTTAATATACCAATTGATCATTAATGGGGTGCATTTTGTGGTTTATCAAGTATAGAGGAAGGGTGTATAATTAACTGGAAATGGTGTCCACAAGGTTATAATTAAGTCCTTAGTAACTTTTAACTTTCAGTAAATGTTTTACCACTTAATTAACATTTCAGAAGATGATTTATAATATGATTTATTAAATGCCAATTGCATGCAGTGCTGGGACAACTAATGAGTATAGTGATGGAGCCTCCTATTTACAAAGTGTCTCTTCTTTCAAGCTAAGTAAATATCTTGTTTCAGGGTAAATAAGATATCCACATACCCTTTTAGCAAAAATTAGTAATCAATTTTAGGCTGGGTGGTTGGAATTTTTTTTAACATTCTGGTTGGAGCATTGTATTCACACTTCTTTCATTTTTATCCAATAGGGAGTCAAGTAGAATAACAAAGAGAAAGAGTTGGTTTGTTTGTTTGAATTTCGTCTACTTCCTTTGCTTGACTCCAAGCACCACTTCCATTAGGCCATAAAAGGCAAAATGGCAGGGGCCATGTCTGTCTTCTTCACTGATACATTCCCAGGTCCTTGTGCATAGTCAACAATAGTGAATCATTACTTGCTACAGAGATAAAGACAGTTACAGGAGATGGGGTCTGTGATATCTTAATTATCTAGCCATCTCAAAATTCTGTGTTCAAAACTTTTCTTCTGAAAGGGCTGTAATGAACACAATTTATAATTGATACACAGTTTGATGAACTCATGCAGTGGAAGGAAAGTTATGAGACTTGACAAAGCAAACAGGGAGAAACACAGAATAGATATTCAACAAATGTTGGTTGTAACCCATCTCCTCTGTGGCATCCATTATAATTGGAATTTACCATTGATTTGTCACCTTTCTCCCTGACCAGATCAAAATCCTATGACGGCAAGACAAGATCTGATTTTGCTCCTCCCTGCATCTCCAGTGTGTTATAGAAAATGGCCATAATGTTGATGGCAATATTGACCTGATTTAGCCCTATCGCTGTGGTATTGAATCCTGTCACACCTCAGAAGCTAAGCAGGGTCGGGCCTGGTCAGTACTTGGATGGGAGACCACCTGGGAACACCAGCTGCTGTAGGCTTGGGAGAAGGACCTGGAAATCCACTCCCAAAAATCAATCTGCCATTGAAAACCCTATGAATAGCAGAGACGCACTAACAACTTCGGGTGGCTATGAGTCAGACACTGACTCGATGGCACATAACAACAACAACAACAGTGAAAGGATGAATGAAACATTAATGCTTTTAGTTATTCCAAAGGCCCAGCATATTTGGCTTTCCAGACCTATGTTCTTCAGAAAAGGAAAAGGAAGGCTGGAGATAAAGCTCAGTAGAAGAGAGTGTGCTTAACATGGGAGAGGCCCTGGGTTCAAGCTCCAGCACTTATTAATTAATTAGTTCATTAATTAATTAGAAAAGCAGAACTCAAACCATGGTTTGTTGCTCACCAGGTGAGCCCATCTGTGGTAAAAATTGCAGCTGTTTGTCCTCTGTGGCAAGGCAGGTCCTTCCAGCTCTAAAGCCTCTGTTCTCCTTGGCCTTTCCAACACAACTCTAGCGATTGTTCAATGGGGTCTCCTGATGTTGTGAGCTGCCTGTGTGCTTCTGGTACGGCCGTCAGAGTTTATTAGAGTAACGTTTCTCCACAAATATCTCCACATGTTCTCAGGCCAAGCATGGTCCTGCTGGGGCCATCTCATTTGCATCTAGAGGTATCAGAATCTTGCTGAGCAAGTTCCTTGCACCTCAAACATCTTTCGAGATCTGAGCTCAGCACCATTTTAACATGATGCTTCGCACTTTCCCCGAGGCCTGTTCCAGGAAGGTGAGCTATATTAAACTTGCTGCTGTAATGTTTGGGCTTATTGATTTTTTTTTTTAAACTTGGCACCAAACATCCAAAAGGCAGTTTAAGAAAATCAAAAGGGGAAAGAAACAAGAAGGGAAAAATATGCACAAAGGTGCAGCATTTAGCACTGTCCACTATGGGAGGCATCTCCAGGTGCTTGTGTTTCAAAATGTGTCCAACCCAGGGCTTTTTTCTTGATGGCCTTCTTAACTGAAGGTGGCAGCTTAAGGCTATGAACAACTCCAAAGGACAGAAACGTGAACTCATTGTTTTGTACCACCATACCTGTACTTGGCTGACTCGTAGCAAGTAGAAAGCACGCTTAGGTGAGAGTCTTTGCAAGTAAGGATTGTCTTCTGCTGTGACTTCTGGCAGCCTCTAAAATTTGACAGCCAGATTCATTATGGGGAGCTTGAGGTCTGTACTGTTACCACAAATTCAAAGGTGCTCTTCACAGAGCTGCCTTTTGAGGATTACAGGATCAAGTTTGCTCATCGATTAGACTTAGCCTTTCTGGACAGAGTACAGAGAGTCTTGGGGGAGTGCTGCTTAACCTCTACTCAGATATGAAATAGTCACCTCAAACTTGTCCCCCCAAACCACCATGACAGGAGGCTGGGAACACAGTGAGATCCATCCATGCAACCATCCTTCCCTCCTTTCCTTCATTCCTCTACCTCCATATTCATGCATCGATGTCTCTCTCCTTCCCTCTAAAAGTTATACCTCAGACACCATGTTGGTACTGTGGATCTATAAGATGATACAGTTATTTCATATCATCAAATTGTCTCTCCATCGTTCATATCGGTCCTTCTTGTTCATCTTTCATGCTTTTATTCTTGCTATTCTTAAATGTGTGGTGTTAGGAATAACAAGAAATTCTACCTCGTTTAAATCTCAATCTAAAATTACCATCACCTGAGAAATTTTTCTCAAATATCTGAGCCAGAATTAATGTTCTTTCTATTTATTTGCTAGATACTTCATGAATGTATATTCACTACTACTCACCATATTTTATGCTAATCACTTAATAATAGCAATAATAACACCAACAATAAATATATTTTCTTTAATAAATACTATGACTAAGGGCTTTGCCAAGTGCTTCACATATGTTGTTGTTAAGTGCCTTGAGTCCAGTCTGATTCATAACGACCCTATGTACAGCAGAATGAAATACTCCCCAATTCTGTGCATGGCACACAATCTTATTTCTGCTTAAGCCCATTATTGCAGACACTGTGCCAATTCATCTAGTGGAGGCTTTTCCTTTTTTTTTTTTTTTTTTTTTTTTTGTTGTTGTTGTTGTTGATCTGCCACTCTCCCAAACATAATGTCCTTCTCCAGGGATTGGTGTCTCCTGATTACATGTCCAAAATACATGAGACGCAGTCTAGCCATCCTTGCTTCCAAGGAGCACTCTGGTTGCACTTCTTCTAGGGAAGATCTGTTGGTTCTTTTGGCAGTCCATAGTATATTCAATATTTGTCCCTAGGACTGTAATTCAAAAGCATCAATTCTTCTCCTGTCTCCCTTGTTCAATGTCCAGCTTTCACAATCATATGATGCAACTGAGATTACCATGGCATGAGTCAGGCGCACCTTCATCTTCAATGTGACATCTTTACTTTTCAACACTTTAAAGAGGTTTTTTGCCACAGCCTTTCCCAATGCAATGCATCTTTTGATTTCTTGACTGCTGGTTCCACGAGTGTTGATTGTAGAACAAAGGAAAGCAAAATCGTGGACAACCTCAGTCTTTTCTCCATTTATTATGAAGTTGCATACTGACCCAGTTGTAAGGATTTTTGTTTTGTTGATGTTGAGTCACAATCCATACTGAAAGCTATGTTCCTTGATCTTCATCAGTGTTTCAAATCCTCTTCACTTTCAGCAAGCAGAGTTGTGTCATCTGCATAATCAAGGTTGTTGATGAGACTTCTTCGAATCTTGATGCCGTGTTCTTCTTCATAAAGTCCAGCTTCTTGGATTATTTTCTCAGCATAGAAATTCAAGAGGTATGGTAAAAGGATATAGCCTTGTTGTACACCTTTCTCAACTTTAAACTGAACAATTTCCTTGTTCTGTTCAAACGACTGGTCCATGTACAGATTCCTCATGTGTACAGTTAGGTGCTCTGTATCCCCACTCTTCACAGTGTTATCCATAATTTGTTATGACTCACATAGTCAAATGTCTTTGCATAGTTGATAAAATATAGACATCTTTCTGATATTCTCTGCTTCTGACTAATATCCATCTGATATCAGCAATGATGTCCCTGGTTCCCTGCCCTCTTCTGAATCTGGCTTGATTTTCTGGCAGTTCCCTGTCTATATACTACTGTCTATATATACTGGACTCACTTTTGAATGACCTTTAGTAAAATTTTGCTTGTATATGATGTTAATGATATCATTCAGTAGTTTCCACATTCAGTTGGATCCCCTTTCTTTATAATAGGCACAAATATGGATCTTTTCTATTCAGTTGTTCAGGTAGCTGTTTTCCAAATCTCTTGGCATAAACATATGAGCTCCTCCAGTGCTACATTTATTTGTTGAAACATCTCTATTGGAATTCCATCAATTCCTGGACCCTTGTGTTTCACCAATTCAAGGCAATTTCTACTTCATCCTTCAATGCCATTGGTTCCTCTTCATATGCAACCTCTTGAAATGGTGGGTTATTCACCAACTCTTTTTTGTATAATGTCTCTGTGTATTCTTTCCATCTTCTTTTGATGTTTCCTGCATCATTTAATATTTTTCCTGTAGAATCTTTCACTGTAGCAACTCAAGGCTTGAGTTTTTTCTTCAATTACTTAAGCTTGAGGTAAACAAAGCGTGTTCTACCCTTTTGCTTTCCTGTCTCCAGCTCTTTGCACATGTCACTAAAATATTTGATTTTTTCTTCTTGAGTTGCCTTTTGAAATCTTCTGTTTAGTTCCTTAACTTCATCATGTCTTCCTTTTACTTTAGCTTCTCAATGTTAAGGGCAAGTTTCAGAGTCTCTTTTGACATGTGATTTGGTCTTTACTTCTTTTCCTGTCTGTTTAATAACATTGTGCTTTCCTCATGAATAATACCTTTGATGTCATGCCACAACTCATCTGGTCTTCTATCATTTGTATCTAATGCATTAAACCTGTTCTTGAGGTGGTCTCTGAACTCAGGTGGAATATACTCAAAGTCATACCTCGACTCTTGTGCAGTTGTTCTAATTTTCTTCAGTTTCAGTTTGAACTTGCATACAAGCTATTGATGGTCTGATCCACAATCAGGACCTGGTCTTGTTCTGGCACTTGATATGGAGCTTTTCCATCATCTTTTTCCACAAATATAGTCAATTTGGTTCCTGAATGGTCCATCTGGTGAAGTCCATGTGTATAGTCCCTGTCTATGTTGGTGAAAAAATGTATTTACTATGAAAACATCACTGGTCTGACAAAATTCTATTTTGTGATCATCATTGTGAGCATCATTTCTGTCACCAAGACCGTATTTTCTGACTACTGAGCCTTCTTTTTTGTTTCCAACTTTTGAATTCTAGTCACCAGTAATTATCAGTATGTCCTGTTTGGATGTTTGATCTATTTCAGATTGCAGAAACTGGAAGAAATGTTCCCTATCTTTATTTGTGGCCTTAGTGGTGGGTACACAAATTTGAATAATAATCATATTAACTGGCCTTCCTTGAAGGCATGTGGATGTTATTCTATCACTGACAACATTGTATTTCAGGACAGATCTTGAAATGTCTCTTTTGATGATGAATGCAACCCCATTTCTCTCTAGTTTGTCATTCCCAGCACAGTAGACCATATGATTATCTGACTCAAAATGGCCCGTACCAGTCCATGTTAGCTCACTGATGCCTAGAATGTCAATGTTTATGTGCTCCTTTTCTCTTTTAACGACTTCTAACTTTCCTAGATTTGTACTATGTACATTCCATGTGCCAATTATTAATGAATGCTTGCAATTGTTCTTCTCATTTGAGTTGTGCCACATCAGCAAATGGAGATCCCTGGGGCTTTTCTCCATTTCTTCCATCAAGGTAGACTCTACTTGGAGGAGGCAACTCTTCCCCAGTAGTCTTCTGAGTGCCTTCCAACCTGGGGGGCTCATTTTCTTGCACTATATCTGACAGTGTTTCTCTGCTATTCATACAGTTTTCAATGGCTGGTTGTTTCAGGAGTGGATTTTTAGGTCCTATTCCCTAGTCTGTCTTAGACTGGAAGCTCATCTGAAACCTGTCCACCACTGGTGGCCCTACTGGTATCTGAGATACCAGTGGCATAGCTTTCAGCCTCAAAGCAACATGCAAGCCCTCATAGTACAGCAAACTGACAGATGTGTTTCCTGCTATTCATAGGGTTTTCAGTGGCAGATTTTTTGGGGCTGGGGGGAGTGGATTGCCGGGTGCTTCTCCTTAGCCTATAGCACCTGGTATTACCAGACTGTCTCCCATCCAAGTACTAACCAAGTCTGACCCTGCTTAGCTTCCAAGATTTGATGGGATCGGATGCCATGCTTCACATATATGAGCCATTTATTCCTTATAGAAATACTATAAAGAAGCTAATATTATTATCCTTAATTCACAAAAGAAATTGAGGCACAGAGAGATCATTTATGTGTTACTCAACTTGGCAGTGAGTGCCCTTTTGTTGTTATGAAGAGACTGCAAATCACAAAGCTCAGTGCCTATCACAGTGCCCCAAAATAGATCCTCCCCTAAAAAGTGATCAGATGAGTCAGGAGATAAAAGAATAAATACAATTCAAATTTTCTTGGGCCTGACTAACCTACCTAAGTCACTGAACCCATTTCTGAGAACCTCAAAATAAGCATAATATTACAGTGGTTCCTACCTGACCACCTACATTGGTCATTCAGATGTGGCTTTACTGTAGATTTCAGCACAACTCAAGAACTGCTGCTGGATGCTAAATATATGCCAGGCAGTCTGTTAATGAATCTTATAAAGATGATCTCATTTAAGTAGTCATAATACCCTATTAGGTAATAATAATTGTTATTTCATTTCACAGATGCAGAAACACTGAGTCTTAGAGATGTGAACAGCCTTGCCCAAGGTCACTCAGCTATATGACAGTGAATTTGATGCTCAGAATAAGGAATGCTGTCACCAGAGCCTTCAAGCTCCATCAGGTGCTCTATTAGAGGCACATAGAGTAATAAAGCAATAACTGGGGAAAGGCAAAAGCAGATACAGAGAAAGCAAATCAGGGACACAATTTCCTGAAACAGTGTAACTACTCAGCCTACCCTGGCTCCACTTTTCTCTAAAGCTTATTGTTTCCTGTAACACCTATTCCAAGTGCCTTGAAATGTGAAGCACTTGAATAAGATATCCCCAAGAAAAAACTGAACTTCTGTTTAAGGACGAAGCATCTGTGGTGTGTGTGTGTGTGTGTGTGTGTGTGAGAGAGAGAGAGAGAGAGAGAGAGACAGAGAGACAGAGAGACAGAGAGACAGAGAGAAGCAGATGGAGACAGGCAGAGAGAGACAGAAACAGATTTATAACATGAATTCTATCAATGTTTTTTAGAGCTTTTAGGTCCAAAACTATATTTGTAATTGCACAACTATGGTGTCTTTTCCATCAGCATGGATGTTTTCTGTTTAGGTTTACGAGTAGATCAATCCATACCCTTGGCCTTGTCATGCAAAGTAGCTTTTGGTAATGCTATTGTTTCTTGTATTGGAATATTCTACCAGAAGTTCAGGAAAGCTGTGAGTGCAGATGGTATGTAATCATTCTGCAATCACTGGCAATTGTTTATTGGTTTCTACCACAACCTTGAAATCCCTTTTTCAAAGATCATAAATGACCCTTTGCTTAGCAAAACTAATGGCCTCTTCTCAGTCATCATTTTTCTGGAACTTGCTGAACCATTTGATATCACCCACTCATCATCACTGTCTCCACTGAAGCTCTTTACTGCCTGAGATTCTATGTTGTTAGATACTGGGAACCTTTTTATTTCACCATTCATTTACAATTTTACTTTGCAGCTTACAGAGGGCATCACATTTGGTGACCTTCAAGATGAACCTTTCTATTGATATCCCAAATGAAAATGGTTCTAAGCCTTGGTGGTGTTATAATGAGAAAACAACCACCGTTTACCATTACCCTGCAGATTTTGATTATCCACTTGAGAATCCCTGTTTTAAGACCATTAGCTTCAGAGTCAATGTCCAAAGCTCATTTTGAATTAACTCTACATAGAAAAGGAACACAAACCCAGTTTTTCAAAGCAAATGTACAATAACTTCTTTTTCCAGTCATCAGACTCTTGTCTTATATTTGTGATTTATCTGGCTTCTACCTGTTGAGGATGACAAACTACATTTCACCATATACCCATATCAGAGATGGAGAAATATGGTAGAGTAAGTGAGAAATGGAAAGAAAATGCGAGTCCTATTTAACTTGTAAAATGTTGATGTTCTTTTGACTTTGGTCTGGTAATTATTGTTCTAGTCAGAGAAATGCACACGTGCACACACACACAATCTACTAGATAGATAGAGAGAGAGAGAGAGAGAGAGAGAGAGAGAGAGAGAGATATTTGCCTAAGAGGGTCAGAAACCAAAATAACTTGTTAGAGAGATTTATTCAATCTTTTGATTTTCAAGACATAAAAATTGTCTGAAGCAGAATGCCCATTCACATGTGAATTAGCATTCATACATGATGTTCACAGTGCTTCACCATAAGCAAGCCATCTGTTGTGACTTCAGTTTCACCAATATGAAAACACCATTAGAAATATCTGCACTGATCCCTGAGCTATTCATAACCATTTCCTTAATAGATGTTGTTGTTGTTGTTGTTGTTGTTGTTGTTGTTGTTATCAGGTGCCATTGAGTCAATGTCCGACTCATAGTGACCCTACATACAACAGGAGAAACATTATTATCAGTGCTTCTCTGCTATTCATAGGGTTTTCAATGGTAGTTTGGGGGGAATGGGTTGCTGGGTCCTTCTCCCATAATAGAGATAGTAATTAGATTCTCTCTTAGGAGTCTGGGCTTGGCCAGGGCAGAATAGGGGTCATGCCTAACCTTGACCCAGGCATCTATTACACAGTGGCACACAATATAACAAAGATGATATTCCATAGGACAAAAGTGGGTTAATTTTGTAAAAGATAGTGACTGCCCTATCAAAAAGAATATCAGTTGTCAACTATACAATCAAATCCAATATAGACTTTCATTCCAAGGAGAAGCCCATGAGTGACAAAGAAGAGAAATAAAACGAGGATCCAGCATCTCTGGACTGTAGAATGGGGTTAGTAAAATGCATCTTTCCTGCATGTGCACTTGGAAGTGTCCTTGAGGGCCTCAAGTTCCATTGCCATAGCTGCTGAGTAAGTGTGCTCTAGGTGGGTTGGTGTGGTTCCAGAGCACAAGATTGGCATGGATAGGAGACAGCAGGGGTATATAGAAACAGTTCTCAAAACAATATTGAATGAGAAACTGAAATGACATTGAAAGTCTCTTAGGACTATCTCTGCCTTTGAAAAGAATACGTTATGCCAATATGCTTTGCTCTTTTTACATGTTGATAAAGGAAGACACTATTGCAAGTCTTTCATATAATTTGGTAAACTAAGATCTATTTCTCCTACCCCTACTTTGTGGAAGTTTTATACTACTTACATTGACATGACAACATATTTTTCTTATTGGTTAATCTAGATTGTATGACAACATTTAATTTCTTGAAGAAATGCCATTAATGTGAAAGAAGTAAAAGAATTAGCCCTGGTACATTGCCTGGCATGAATTATCACTTGCAAAATTAACAATGACAAAATATTACAGTGAGGGTAATAATAACAATAACAACATCAACAACATCAAGTGTAATCACTGAAGCAAAGACTCAGCTGTAAGACATCCCCAGTTTCAAATTCTTGAGATGTCTTTCTGACTCAGAACTTTGAATAAGAATCCCTATAAGTAGCAATTTCTCACTTAGAAAAGGATGCTCTATACATTATTGATAAGATGGTACACAACTCATAGGACTGCGCAGGAAATGTATTATGGAATAAAGGTGTTTAAAAAGAAAACGTCCTGCATATTTTCTAACACATAATAGGATCTTAATACTAATCCTTATATCTATTTTCATAATTCCGAAGAGGTTCAGTAACTTTTGAAGAGTTCTAAAGAGAAGATAACACACTAACCAGATGCACCAAGGTATTTCCAAGTTTTCTCCCACACAGAACAGCATTATCCCCAGAACCATTTGAATCTGAATTCCTTATCAATAATAAGGATGGCTTTGTCAACTCCATGGAGTGACATTTGAGGAACAATGGCCTAACTCTAGCCTCACAGAGGCTCCTCCCTTGGCCATAAATGAGATACTTCAATAAGTCATATTGGAGAACAGAAGCTTGTTTATCCAAAAAGATGATGGTCAAAACATTATTTTTTGTCAAAACAATTTTAAAAATACTCCAAGTGAGTATTCATTTCCTTTGTGCAATGCAAAGCTCTGAGAATTTTATAAATACAATCTAGTTTAATCTTAAAAGCAACCATTAGAATCAGGGACCTTTTGGTTTCCATTTTGCAAGTGAACAGACAGAACTGAGTGGCTATTAATCCAATTGTCCAAAGTCACACAGCGACCAAGTAGCAGGCTGAAATTCAAATCTGTGTATGCTTCTAGAGCCCATATACTCAGCCTAAAATATATCTTATGCAGAAGAAAGAAAACAATACTACAAATAGAGGGCTAAAGACAGGGGCCAGGGAAAGAGAAAGAAGAGGAAGAGGAGGAGCAGGAAAGATAGAAAAAAGAGGGGAGGGGAGGGAGAGAAAGAGGGCAGAAGAGGGAGGAAGGTAGTGAAGAAAACCAATACAAAAGAAAGGCAAACAATTTCCTAAGAAACACAAACAATAGAATTATTTTTTAAAAATCCACTTGACTTTTCTTTAATACTTTTTTCTCCCCTAAAAATGCACATTTGGAACACATTACAATGTTAAGACCTTGAATAAAATACAGTACTCACAAAAATCTAAACTTTAATGTAGAGGCAGTGCATGTGCCCAGGTGAGGAACACAATTTGTTTACATGTTCTTTAGAACTTTACTCTCAAAAGAACAGTCTTATTTCTGCAGCCTATTATTCATGCTGGCTTGGCTAGACCTTGTTTTTCTCTTTTGAGTCCCAGAGGTAAAATGGTGTTTTCAGTGTGCATCTATGAATAGACCTGTAGACACCATTGACCTTGGTAGATCAAGCTTCTGCCACTGATGGATTTATTTTCATACTGAAATTACCCCCAGGAATTCAACAAAACATGGAGTCACGATAGCTTGTTATCGCTCAACAACCTCTTCAATCTGTAACATCTCCTTCTGTAATCTTTAAATTCTTTATCTTGAGGTTCACAAAACACTGTCTCTCTCAAACACAATAGCCTTCAGTTATCTTAGGATTTGAGGTTCATTTTAGGATTTTTTTCTTTTTTGAACCATTTGATTCCACCCACTTCCTTAGAGGGCTGGGGTTCAGCTCAGTTGGTAGAGTGCTACTTTGTGCTCTCTGAAGCCCTGGGTTCGATCACCAGCACCACAAAAATGGGAGAAGGACCTGGAAACCTGCTCCCAGGTACAATCCTGAAACAATCTGCCAATGAAAACCCTACGAAAAGGAGAGAAGCACTGACATACTGCTGCCAGGCACAGTGTCAGGGAGTGTTTCATTCTCTTGTACATAGGGTCGCTATGAGTTGGATCTGACTCAATGGTACCTCACAACAGCAACCTCCTTAGAACTGGTCTAGAATTCCATAATTTGACTACTTCATGTTTTTAGAACTAACACTGTTTTAAACATACCAATGAAATACATTGCCAACTTTAAAGGGCCAACTTTCCTTTGATACTATCTCTTCCCCTGGTGTCAAAAGGCAAAATCTATGAGCTTCTGTCAAAATTATCTCCATTTTGTCTCCAAGGTCAGGTGTGAACTTGGGTCTAGAAGATTGATTATCACTGGCCACAGTAATTCTTCAAGAATGGAATGCAAAATAGTAAGAAGAGAGGATTTTCAATATATTCACCTTAAAAAATGAGAAAAGTTTAGGTGATGGATATGCTAATTACTTGGATGGATATGCTAACAACTGAGTTGATCACTTACCAATAGGTACATGAATCAAAGCATCACAATGTACCACATATATATATATATATATATATATATATATATATATATATATATGTACAAATGTTTGTCAAGAAAAAAAGGAATGGGCATGCTATTTCATTCAATTCCAGGAATTTTTTTCCCTACAATTCTGCAGGTTGAAGGGGTCTGAGGTGTGTGTTCTCTTTCTTTCTGATGTGCAGCCTGGAGAGATGTGAGTCTCCACATGCCTGTAGTCTTCCTGCCACCATGTATTATGGGAGAATTAACCCAATATGGGGGAGATCAGCATTGAGAGACAGAGAGGGTGACCAACCTTGGTGTTAATGAGTTCCTGGGAATGCTGCTTCTGTATCCTGTTACCAGGATAGCTTTATGGGCCTGCATTCAGTGCAATAAACATGGCCCTGCATGTGGAGCTTAATACTCTTCAGTCACCATTCATAATTATATCTCCAAAGTTGGATTTTGTAAGTAAAGTTCAATGGAACATACCATGCACCTAGAGCTAGAGCTAGAGCTTATGAGTGATGCTACCGTGCTATTTCTCTCCCTTACTGGGACAAGTTCTCCAGCTTCCTGCACCCTGGGACCTCAAACCCCACTCAGCCTCCTGCTCCCTGAATATTGTAGCTCTTGTGCAACAGCAGCTTCTCTCTGCCCAGTTCCAAGATATGGTAGCATCTACAATGGGGGAGGAGAAGCCTGCCATCCACCACCACCCTTAGACTCCACTTGCCTGGATGTGTCAAAGGGAAGGTTGGATTGACATGTGTCCTGTAGCACTTAGGAAAGAGCTAAGTGATGGCTTTCTCTGACCCAGGATGGAAGCAGCACAGCTGTTGAGAAGTTGGTCAACTCAGCAGGATTCAAGTGTGTCATGAGTAAAGGTTGCAATGCCTGGGGTCAGCCTTTCCCCATGGATTAGGGAAATGGACTCATGAGAAAGAGGAATTGATTTTTTCCCTCCTGCAACAGGGCCTCAACTGATTTTTCATTGGATCTCAGAAGTTATATGGCTGGTTCTACATATTATACCCATAGATTTCAACTATGAGAGATGGTGATTCCCCATTCTTATGGAAGATTTTTTGTATGAGACTTTTATCAGAGGCCTAATGACACATCACTGTTTCATGCTCAGTCCTGATCAATGGATTCATTCTGATCTCTGTCTTGCTCTTGGCCTCCCCACCCTCTAGGTAGCTGGTCTTTTCCTCACAGATCCACTACTGCCCACTTCTCACTGCTCATTCAGTACTGTTGCTCTGAGCATTCTGCTAAGCCCAAGAGTAGCCATCAGAGACTGTCTTAATCCCCTAAAGCACCACTGAGATCAGGCTACTTGAAAACAAGCCTGACACCTAGGAAATCATGGCAGACAAAATTTAAAAAGTATGTAAACCTCAAAGCTAGACTGGGGACTTGTATTCTTCACGTCCCCTCCTTTTTTTTTTTTATTTTCTTTTTTTTATTAGAAAGTTTTAATGTACATCATAATGTGATTCATTTTGACATGCTTTTCGTTGTGACAATTTTCATATATGTAATTTGATAAGCATTATTCATATAGGTTACCCCTTACCCTCCTCTATGTTTCCCCCTCCCCCCTTCCTATCTAAGTTTCCCATCCAAGTCTTCTCTATCTTTTACTATATAGTATTTTTCTATATGTCCTTGGGTTCCATTTCTGTTTAAGATAGAAACTTTTCCTGTAGTGGTCTTTGTTTCTATCTTGTTAGAACAA